>JARYGA010005681.1:0-43357 GCA_030545235.1 Helianthus tuberosus
TCTATGCCCGGGTAAAGTCTCGGTTTGCTACAAATGTTATCAACCCAGCCACAAAAAGTCCGAATGCCCAGACTTAGTTGGAAAGAGAGATGTTAAAGAATCTCTAGCAGAATCTCCAAAGGCGAAGGCTAGGTCCTTCCAACTTACCGCGGTTGAAGCGAAAACAGAACCCGATGTGGTCTCAGATACATTCACAATAAACTCAATTCCCGCACGTGTATTGTTTGATACGGGTGCGAATAAATCTTTTATTTCACATGGATTTATTCGACATCCTTCATTTGTATTAACGAAATTATCTGTGCCCTTAGAAGTTGAAATAGGAGACAACAAAAGTTTTATAGTTTGTGATATTTGTCGAGGCTGCAAGTTAAGCATCGATGATGAAGAATACTTGATAGACCTAATCCCGATGTCAATGGGGGAATTTCAAGTAGTTGTTGGGATGGATTGGCTATTTCAACACCACGTAAAGGTTATGTGTTTCCGTAAAGAGATAAAGCTAACATCTCCGAGCGGAAAACACGTCACAATCTATGGCGAAAAGGGAGGCAATCCTATAATATGCTCGAGGATGAAAGCTCACAAGCTCATGAGGCATGGATGTAAGGCATTTATGATATACGCGAATGAGCCCGAGAAAGAATTACCGAAGATTGGAGACGTGCCCGTGGTACGTGACTTTGAAGATGTATTTCCGGATGATTTACCGGGAATGCCGCCCGAGCGGGAGGTAGAGTTCGGAATTGAATTAGTTTCGGGTGCGAAACCCGTAGCAAAAGCACCATACCGACTTGCACCATCGGAATTACAAGAATTAATGTCGCAGATACAAGACTTGCTCGATAAAGGATTCATAAGGCCGAGTGTGTCTCCTTCGGGCGCACCCGTGCTATTCGTGAAAGTGAAAAACAGATTTGCTTGAGGGCAAGCAAAAGACAAGTGTGGGGATGTGATATGTGGTCGAATAACGGTGCTTGTATATGTTTAAGTTTGGGTTTTTACTTGAATTTTAATCTTGAATAGCCTACTTTTAATTAGATTTGTGTTTTTCAGGTTTAATGAAGTTTAAGGAGCTTTTTCGGGAGCTTTACGGGTCACTGGAGTGAAAACCGGATCACCGGGACATCAAACGGGTCAACCGGGAGTGCAAAGTGGAAAAAATGGAGAACTGGAGCTAGAGAGGTCGTCGGCGATGCTCACTTGTTTACCCCGTCGGCCAAAAGTTGCGTAACTAGGCAAACAACCCGTCGGATGGAAACGGAATCACGGGAGGCCATCGGCGACGGGCCTCCATGCGTCGGCGACGGGCCTTAGTTTTGTTAAACGCAATTTTTGGTTTGTTTGGTGTGAGGGACGATTTCTATTGGTTCTTTGGCCATCAACACGGGAGTTACACAAGAGTTTGGAGTTTGAATATCATTTTTGGAGCCTTTTCTCACAACCACTTGATTACCAATAATCCATTATCACCAAGCTTCATCTGAATCACCCGAATTATCACCAATTTCACCATCATCTCCATACAAAACCCTAACCGTTCAACCCATCCATTCATTCTCATCACCATTACTCACCACAAACCCTAATCACCATTTACTTCCATCATCAAGCTTCAAGAGGTCGGGATTCAAGCTTTCGTCATCCGGTGATCAAGTTCCTTCAACCATGAGCGGCTAATCACCTTGGTTTCACCCCGGTGTAGGTAGTTGTATTATCTAGCGTTTCGATTTGTGTTTAGTTTTGACTTGTGTTACAAATTGTGTTTTGATTTTGAACACCTTTGATAATTGTCGTGTATTTGAATTGGATTTGCAAATTGTCGAACGATGATAATGTTATGACTTTGTGAAATGAATTTGTACACTTATGCGTTATCTTGGTTAGGATTTACTTGTGTTGATTACAAAGTGCATTCTTGTCCGTTCTTAGGAATGATGATAGTTATTGGCACCTAAGTCATGGTACACTAAATCCGTTAATCATTTATCCAATTAGGTCAATTCTAAAACTTGTAGGAACCTAGGTTTGCAATTACAGAAACCGGGTGTGAACCCTCTCTCTCATTGTTGTTTTCTTGGTCTTGTTTCAACCTTTAATTACATTCTTGGAATTGTTAATATTTAGTTTGTAATCAATCCAATCATCTTAGTATTTTTATTAAACATCTCTTTAATAAACAAAAATCATAAAAACAAGTTAGCAAGCTTCATAAAAAGTGACAACTACTACAATTCATTCAAAGTTCATTCGCAAACCACATACTCTTCGTGGTTCGACCCCTTGCTACCACTAGCTATCGTTAAGGGTAATTAGGGATTATAAATATCATCTTTGACCAGAGCGCGACATTCAGATCAAATTTTGGCACCGTTGTCGGGGAGTGCGTGCGCTTTGTGTTTGGATTATTGTTTGAATTTTCGTGATTAACTGTTTAAATTGCTTATTCCCTTTTTTTGAACTTTGTCTTTTTCCTTGTTACGCGGGGTGTGTTACTTTTGCAGATTACAGGTAGTGCATGCACACAAGGAATTCCGGGTGGACTTCACCATTAGTCTACGAACTGGAAATTGGAAGAGTAGCAAGAAGAAATCTAGCAAGCCGGTTAGAAGCAACCCTTGTTTCTAACCAAGTCACCCAAACACCACAATTTACACCATCCATTGAAACCGATTCAATGGCAAACCAAAATTCCAACCAAAACCTCAACTACCCAAACCTCAATCAAAACCAATTCCAAACCCGAGGAAACTTCAACCCCGCCCAAAATGTCCAACCTATACCTCAAGAGCAACCGGGTGGTAATTACAACTCTAGACCACCCATACCACCTTTCCAAAACCAAAATCCCCACAACACCCAAAGAACACCCCAACAATAAAACCTTCACCAACATAACTCCTTACCCAATGACCTTGACGACCGGAATGTTAATTCCGATCGTAGAGGCAACCGAGATCGTGGCAATCCCGCGAATGAAGACCCGTTCTTTAATTTAGATGATTTGAGAAATGCTATCCCCGATGATGAGTCGTTTAGTGTTCCCGGTTACCAATCACCGGAACATGTGAGTATTCATTCGGAATACTCGGTTGATGGGGGTAACTATGATGATCGGGTCGATGATGAAGATTAGCAGTATGTGAACCGGGGGAGTGTCTACAACGCGAGGGGGTTCGAAGACGATGAATTTGGCTATCAAAATGCCAATTTCATGGGGGATAACAATTACGGGTATGGGAATGTGAGAAATGACGGTTACGGGAACAAATGCCAACCACGAAACAATAATCAAAGGAACCAGAATGAGGGGTTCTAAAACAACAATAACACTAATGGGAACCCTATTCGGATTCCTCGTTTCGTGGGAGGAGGTAACCAAAGAGGTAATAAAGGAGGTGATCGAAGGGATAATCGATGACCGGTTGATAAAGAAGTTAACGGCCCACATCGTCGTCAACAACCTCCACGGGGAGTGAATGACCGTTTTAGGTCGGTGGTCACCGATAATGACTCACCAATCGTATGCGAGAGAAGAATGTTCGACTGCAAGCCTCACTACATTAACATCCTTCCCCACTTCAATAGGAGGTCGAATGATGAACCATATACTCAATTGGTGGAGTTTTCCGCCACATGTAACACTATCGGGGGGCATGATTTCGCATTGGAAGAGGTCAAACTTCGGTTGTTTTAGTTTTCGCTAAAGGATAAGGCGAAACATCGGTTCCTTACACTTCCGGTGAATAGTATTCGAACATGGGGCGAGATGCAATAAGTCTTCCTTGACGAGTATTACTAAATGGAAAAGACCGATGATACTAGAGATGAAATTAGGTCTTTTCGCCAACTATCGAGTGAACCGTTGCATGAAGCATTCACTCAGTACAAGGAATTGATTCGGAAGTTCCCACATCATTAAATCAAAAAGTGGGAATTGGTTAAGTGCTTTGTAATGGGGTTGGATAATGAGACATTGAATCGCCTCGAGTCAACGAGCAATGGAACGTTGTTGAGTAATCATGAAGATGATGATTGCATTTTTCTAGAGCGGATGAGCAAGCGGTCAAAATCAAAGGAATTGGCCGATAGAGCTAAAAAACATCCCGTTTCCCGGTCACTTACCGATCTTGACTCTAAGGATCGGATTTCTACTCTAGAACAGGAGTTGGCTCGTATGAAGAGGAAGGAGGTAAATGCGGTGCAATTTGCAGTTTGCGAAGATTGTAGGGAGATTGGTCATCGGACTGATCAATGTCAAACAGGACCGGGTGACTACACTGAAGAGGTAAATCAAGTGTTTCGTGATAGAAAGAACAATGATATGAACTCAAACACTTATCATCCCGGATTGAGAAATCATCCCAACTTCCGATATGGGAATGCCGTGAATCAAATGAATCCGAATTTTCAACCGGGTAACCAAAGCGGGTCATCATATCAAAATTGCCAAGGTGGTAATCAAGGGGGTTACCAACGTAATTACAATCAAGGGTACCAAGGTCGGGAAAATAATTACCAAGGTGGGTACCAAAGGAATTACAATAATCAAGGTGGTAATGGAAGTGGGTCGAATAATTAAACCGGTGGTGATGATTTGAGTGATAAAATGGATGCCTTGTTGAAGAAGAGAAATGAGATTCGGGACAAATCACATGAGGCATTGGCAAAACAAGTGGGCCAACTTGCAGAGGAAATGGCACAAATAAGAGGGAGCATGGGGAAGCTTTCAAGTGACACCACGTTGGCTCACTTCAAAGGCATCCCTGGTGAAGACACCACGTTGGCACAAACCACCTCTCTCCCACTTTGTCACCACTCCACCACCACTACAACACCCACATCCACCACCACCACCATCATCTATCATCCACCTTAGAGTGTGTATAGTTGTATCGGGATCCAAGATTGATCGTAAGAGTTCTTGTCAATCCAAGGCCATGTTTGGCTAAGTCTCTTACATCACTTGGTGAAGACAAGCATTTAATGTATTACTTTTGATTTTTAATCTTTTCGCACTTTTTATTTGATTTTGTATTAATGACTCTAATAACTAGTTTCTTATGTTGAAGGTGAAACTTCTTTATCATTTGTCCGTGGTGTCTTGGCATTACTTTACTGACTATATAAAGTAAAAGATTTTCACCATTCATATCTCTACGGTCTATATAGAGATATGTTGGCTACCTGGTCGGGGGTTAAGGGAATGGTTATAAGGTTCTTGCCTTGTTCAGTGTATAGATCCTGCAAGGACCTGGGTCAAGCTTACTAGGACATCCTTCAATACCCACTGGTATTGGATGGCGGGGGTGCGAATGGCATGATCCCCTCATATGTAAACTACTATTAATACATTAAACCGGCTACTTAGGATTGTATCCCTGCTGACTCAAACCACTTAGCCGAGGGTAACGTCACCTTCAAAAGAGGGGCCTACCACTTTTCGCATTAATAACTTAATTAATTATCTTTCAATATCCTGACCCTTTGGGATTGTATCCTTGCTGGCTCAAACCACTGGGTTGAGGGTAACATCACCTTCAAAGGAGGGGCCTACTGCTATAACTAAGATAATCTCTTAAAAAATGCAAAAGTGCGGAAATCATCAAAGGATAGATTACAGGCGAGTCGGATCCAAGTGATTCATCTTGTCTATCTGTTTTTATTTTATTTTTATTTTCATCATTTTTAGTATTTATGTTTTTATGTTTAAAAGTCTTTTCTCAAAAAATTTTAGTTTGATTAGACGTTGAGGATAAACTGGTACTAAAAACTCTTGTGTCCTTGGACGACCTCAGTATCTTACCAACGCTATACTACTCTCACGATGGGTGCACTTGCCCATGTGTGTGTTTAGTGTTAGTAGAATATCGTGTTTTATAAATTTAAAACTTGACTAATGTGTAAAATGTGCTTAAAATATCAATAAAATCATAACGCACCTAATGCACACCACGAGTCAACCTACATGTTTTCTAACTCATTAGACACTTAGGTCTCTACTAGACCGTGTACGCGTTGCTGATACGTGGTCGAAACCGGTGTTCGTATTTGTTTAAACTTGTGTTTTTAATTCCGGATAGCCTACTTTTGATTAAAAGTGTGTTTCGTAGGGTTAGTGAAGTTTAAGGATCTATTTGGAAGCTTTACGGGCTACTGGGGAGAAAAACGGACCACCGGAACGCGAATCGGGTCAACCGGGATCACAAGACACATAAAATGAAGAACAGGAAATGCGTGCATCATCGCCGACGCCGTGGAAGGCCGTCGGCGACGCCCTCGTATAAATGTCGTCGGCCAGAAGTCTCCGTATCCAGTGATTTAAGCCGTCGGGTGATTTCAAGGACTCAAGACACCGTCAGCGACGGCTTCAACTTCTTCAGTAGCGGAATTTGTGTGGTGGGTTGTTGGGAACGAGTTTAAACTTTCTTCTGACTCATGAAACGAGGGTAGCACTTCATATTGAGTTTGAATATTGTTCTTGGAGCCTATTATCATCACCACTTCAATTCCAATCCATTCCATCACCCACAATCATTCGATTTCACCATACCCTAGTTCCATCAATCCATATATCCATTCATCACCATCACTTCACCCCAAACCCTAATCATCAATTCCTCCATATCCAAAGCTTCAAGATGACAATGTTTAAGTTCTCAAGTTCCGGTGACCGCGTTCGTTCTTCCATGAGCGGCTAAATTCTTGGAGGTTTCACCCCGGTGTAGGTGATTGTAAGTCTAGGGTTTGAACAATGTTATTAGTTTGATTTTATGACATGTTGCTAGTTAATTTTGAAGCCTATGACAATTGTCTTGCATTTGTATTGAATTCATAAATAGTCGAGTGAAGATTAAATTTGCCTTTATGAAATGTTTATGTGCATTCATGCCTTGTCTAGGTTAGGATTTACATGTTCTAGGTAATGAGTCTGTTCTTTGTAACGTCGATAGCTATTGGCCCCTAAGCCTCGCAACACTAAATTCATTAGTCACTTTTGCAATTGAATCAAATCTAAAACATGTAGAAACCCTAGGATTGGAATTACCGAACCGGTTGTGAACCTTGTTCCAAATCATTGTTTTATAATCGTTAATTAAAGTTTTCTTACAACCTTTCAAGTTCTAGTAGTTACTTAACCAAACCAAACTTCTTGGTTCATTCCAACATCTTTTCCAAACAAACAAAAATTCATAAAAATACTCTAGTAAGCTTCATAATTGTGACAACTTTAAGAATCAATCAAGTCCATTCGTAAACCACAAACTCTTCGTGGTTCGACCCCTTGCTACCACTAACTCATTGTTAAGGGTAATTAGGGCATATAAATATTATCTTTGACCGGAGCACGACACTCCGATCAAATTTTGGCGCCGTTGCCGGGGAGTTCGTGCGCTTTGTGTTTGGATACTTGCTTGCATTTTTTGTGATTAACTGTTTAAAGTGATTAGTTCTTTTTCTAATTTTTCTTTTTTTCCTTGTTACGCGAGGTGTGTTATTTGTACAGGTCACAGATAGTGCATGCATACAAGGAATTCCGGGCGAACATCACCGTTAGTCTACGAACCGGAAATCGAACGAGTAGCAAGAGGAAACCTAGCAAGCCAATTACAGGCAACAATTGTCTCTACTCAAGTCACCCAAAACTCATCCTCAACACCATTCGTAGAACCCAATTCAATGGCACACCAAAATTCGAACCAAAACCTCAACCAAAACTGTGACACCCCGCTTTTCAGGCCGTACCGTACAATTGTAGCACGTATTGTGAATAGGTAACAGGACTATATTTGACTGATTATGATGTTTATATGTGAAATTTAGTGTATTGATAAAATTAAACTTTGATAAAAATTATGTTGGCAACGGTAAGATAAACGCTTATCGCGTAACGGTTAAAATGCGAAACCAACGTCGGTGACCAACCGGACAGTGTTAAAATCCTAAAAATAGTCTGTTATGATTCGAATAATAATTTTAATCCTATTCGTGAGGAAAAATAAATTAAAACGCAAAGAAACTCTATTTTTCGAGTTTAAGCGCGTACAGCGTAATGCAGCGCGTATACCGACAAAATACTGTCAACACGGCCCGACAAGGCAACTGAAAATCATCTTAGCAATAATTTGATAAGTTTATTCTTAAAGAATGACAAAAATAAATAAAAACGCTTAAATTCCAATTTTTGCGATTTTAAACGTGTACCGCGCAGCACATTGCGCATACTGCCAAATACCGACAATGTAGCCAGTCGAGGCAACTGGTAATTATTTCAATAATAATATTAAGTGATTATTTTTGTAGAATGATAAAAATAATTTAAAACACACTAAAACGGGATTAAAACGCTAGATAAAATACCCGGTAATCAGTAAAATACATGTTTTTGAGCTAATATACATATAATATATGTATGTATAGGTGGAGTGTGAGAGGAGAATGAAAGGTGGCGGCCCTATGGCAGCCCACCTCCTTCAAATTTAGCCATCTTGTGCCAAGTGTTTCCTTGGAAATGAAACTCATCATTTAAAAACATTCTTTCATGCATAATACTTCACATTTCAAGATCAAAAACTCCTCTCTCTCTCTTCTTGAACACCTACGGCCGAACACCCCCATAACACACCAACATTTCAATTCAAAAATCAAAACACAAGTTGTCATACCCCGTTATTTCCATGTTTTACCGGTGGGCCCGGTAGGGGAGTATCGTGATGTAGTTAATATCATCATAGTCAAACAACACAATATTTAAATGCACAGCGGAAGCAAAGATAGATATATTTCAACCAAACAAATTGTAATATCAATTATCACAAGATAGTTGAAAATAATCCACATGTGGATCAAATAAAAAGGAAACATTTTTCAACAGTTTTTGTGTCATCCAAGCTTGCGAGACTTATTGTGGATGCTAGGAAAAAGCCAGCCTATTTCGAGAAGTACCTTCACTTAACCTTTTTGGGAAAATACGTCAGTTTACACTAGTAAATACAATTAACTGACTCATTTTGAAAATGTTTAATAAAATTGATTTGGATGCATGTGGCACAAACTTTTATAACTTGGGATAATTATTTGAATATAATACTTGTAAAAGAATTACATGTTTCTCATGCGTTCAGTAGCCCGGTTCGTGCCGGGTTAAAGATCAATAGACACACCACATTATTTATTTAGGCACTGACGGGTGTACGCCTACACCCCGTGCTTAGGTCGTGGCCATTTCGTAAAATGATGCCAAGGATATCCGGGACATGGTCATTAACCCCCCAAAGGCTTTATGCAAACAAAACATTTTCAAACAGGAGATTTCAATGATTTAACTTCATACAATTAAAGATGCAATATCCGACCAAGCGGTATTTTATATACCGTACCCCAAGCCCGTATAGGGAAAATAAGTTAAAAGTATTTACCTTTGCAAGTAATAATCACAACAAGCAAGTGCACGTAGCTTTTACAGGGTCTCCTATTCTGGAACGAAAGTTTATAATTACCTATTAGAATCCTAACGGGCCTTTAATTAAGCCTAAGCTTAGACCGGTTAGTTTTAAAGGAAGATACGGTTCGAACGCATGATTAAGCAAAGACCGGAATAGAATGTGATTTAGACCCGACAAGTTTGAAGACTTGTATAATATGGTTAAACTAAACACATTCTGGATTTTGAGATAAATATGATAAGGTTCGACCCGTTTCCGCTAATATATGCAAGCTAGTTACATAAACCGAACCGAACGCGTAAGAAGCGTAACGGGTAACCATAAGAGTCGTTCATAGGTTTCCTAAGTTAATATGCCTTAAATATGTTGTGATATCAGTAGGATATAGTCCATTATGCTCAAAACGAGTTTAGTCTCAATTTAAGCCCCGTAGGGGTATTTTGGTCATTTTAAAGATTATAAAAGAGATTAAATATACTTCTGAGATACGGGTCTGAAATAATCATTAAATAAACTTAATTTAATAGGTTATATCAATTGGCGATAAGTCTTATATGAAAAAATGGTTTTAAACCCATACTATGTGTTTAATACGCGTAAAAAGCCGTTTTAAGCGATTTCCGGGTTAGACAGGAAATCTGAGTTTTCTGATCAGGTTATAAAGTTCAACTTACTTCATTTATTATATAAAATCAGTAGCAATTGAATTGGTGTCAAAATATTGTGTAAAACTCATTTTACACGCAAAAGGGTATAATCGGTAATTACCGAATTAAGGCAATAACCTTAGGTTATGATTAGTTTAAAAATAATTAAAAATCTTCAAAAATCCCAAAATATTATATTACATCAGTGGGTAAAAGGTTTGGTGTCAAAAATTGGGTTTAGATAGGCTTTACGCTAATTACGTCGTTTAATTAATAAAAAGCTTTCTAATTACGCTATTGAGCATAAGTCCTAATCTAGACCTCCAACTGATGTGAAATTTTAGGGACATGTTTATAATTCAGTAACAAAGATTATTGTCCTTTCACTTTTCCAAAATTCTCGTTTTAAGGTCAAATGGGCATATTGGTCAACATTAGGCATTTAACGGAAACATCGGAGAATCAACGAGTCAAGTAGTATAAACGCAGAGGGCTATACTATCATACAAGCTGGTCCTAACAGAGCTCTAAGGTAATTCTAAATCATGCTACTACGGGTCAGAACTGAAAGTCAAAGCAGGAGTCAAACTATACGACTTTCGGTTACGAACCGGGCCTAAACTGAAAATTGTCGGGTCGAACATGCTTAGACATGTTCTTACATTCATTACTAAGTTATATTAGTGATAAAACAGGTTACACGCCTTCTACATTGTTAATTATGCGTTAATTTGAAAATTTAGTTTCTGTTGACTTTTTCGGATTAAGTTTGACCCGACATTTGACCTAGTGAGAGCGGGAATCAGAGGGTGCCCTTTTATGGGTTTAATACCCACATAAATACCAACTTATAAAAAATTTTAATTTGGCTAAACACCAGGCCATTGGTGATTAAACGATAAGTCAAACCTTAATTACGACGGTTTGACTTTAAGCTAATTAACTAAGTAAAACACGATTAAGGAAGGTTAAGGATACTTACCAAGGTCCTATGCACGACTAGTGATGCTTAGGGAATGGCCTTGAGCTCCAGAAATGATCAGAAGTTGAGTGGGGAATGAATGATAAAAAATGAAACAATGTGGGTCTTTATATAGTGATCTTGATTGCTTGTGATCATGACAAACAACTCTAGGATTGATCCCTGATCAATAACAAGTGTCCCTAGTGCCTAAGAACTAGTTTGTGCTGCCCATTGTAATGAAAAATGGCAATGTAAGTTGGTTAACTCGTTTTAACAGGCAGCTGTCAAGTTTTCTGTTACTGGGACTGTCTTACTGACCGTAAGCTAAGGGTCTTGCGGTCCGTAAGACCAAATCTTTGTGGTCCGTAAGCCTTTACCAGAAGGCAAAAACTTGTGACCTTTCAAGCCTCTAACAGGCAACTAGATATTATGAATTTGGGCCTCTATTATCAGTATGGGGCCTCTTGATTGGGTCCTGAACAGTTTACACCACCTTGCCATGTTTTAAAGTTTTCCTTGGAATCTTTTAAAAGGCCATAAACGAAGATTGTCGTGCACATCCTCATAGGATCCCATTCTTTACAAATTGGAATCAATCATTGTTAGTATTAACCGGATTAGGATGCTTATCAGATGTTTAAAACACAGGTTAAGGGTTGGGATTTATACATAGGTCGCTCAGAGGTATGTATTAACATGTCGACGCTTTTAACCCCTCGTATACGAATTTTATCATAACTTTCTCATATGATAACGAAACTTGGTGAAATTTTTATCATGCATTCTAGTGGGCATAACTAATCGTTACAAAGCTTCGGGTTTGCTAAAAGGCCACTCAGAGGTATACTTTAAACATGTTGACACATTTAACCCCTTTAGTTTGTAATCTCTCCCTTTCTTTCACAATTAGCTTCGTATGATCCATGATTCATTCGTTTAAGGGTATAAACATCATGTGGGGTTATTGTAAAGTATATTTATCCATTGTTGACATTTTGAACCCTTATATTCACATACTTTCTTTGTTTGTCAACTTTTAGTCCTTCTAAGGAAATCCTTTACACATCTTAAGCCCGTGACACATGTCAATATAATATTGGACATGAAATTTCGAGGTGTCACACAAGTGCTACTCAAGGTGATTCCAAGCTTGTGAGAAGGTTTGAAAGTGATTTCAAGCAAGAACAAGTCTCATATCACCATCTATTCTCAAAAACCCATCTAAAATCTTGAAGGTATAAAGTTTATTTCATAAATCTTGTTTTGATTCTTGATGATCTTAAATAATGATGGAAGTTTCTCTTGTTCTTGAATCTAAACATAAACTTGAAATTTAAACAAATGGGTTTTTAAAGAAAAATGAAATGGAGGAGTATGTATGTATATGTATGGCCGTAGGTATATATGTGTGTGTAAGTAATTGTGTTTTTTATTTTTGTTGAAAGATTCTTGAGTTACATGAAAAGTAGGATGCATGTAAGAATCCAAGTGTGATCTTGGAATGTTCTAAAAAGTTGTTTGATGATTGAAATGAATATATGAAAAGTATAAATTTGGAAGCATATGAATATGTATGTATGTGTGAGCCGTGTGTGTGTGTGTGTATATATATATATATGTATATGCATGCACACAAAATTTGTTGTTAGTTCATAAATGTGAAGGAATGTGTCTTGCATTTATGTTGAATGATTAGATGATGATGATTATATGAAGATGATATTAATTTTGGATATATGAACATAAGTTAAAGGCATGTCTAGATGCATTTAGTCCATACATATTGATGATGATATGATATACGTGCATTAAGTGCTTGTACATAGTCATGCATGTGGGTGTATGTACATAAAACGATGGATAAATGATGTTATGATAAAAATAGTTCTAGATCAGATTATAAACCTTAAAATAAAGTTATTTTGAAGTGTTTAACGATATGTAACCTTGTCATAATGTTTGCTAGCTTTGTAAGTTGTACTTGGTGCATTAAAAGTTGTAAAATATATGAAATCGCATGAGTTATGTGACATAAATAAAAACTGAACTAATCTGAATATAATCACTATTTTAATCAGTAAATAACAGGTATTTTGTTAAGATATCAAGTCATTTCGAGTTGGGATGGTTACGGTTAAGTTTAACGTAAAACTATGCGTTAAAACGGTCAAAAACGGGTTTTTCGGATGATTTTTATAAAACTGATTTAGATCAGTAAATAAACTAATATTTTTAGTTTAAAAATATGTGTTTTAACTAATTTCAAGCTTACTTGGTGTTTGGTTGGTCATACGTGACTTCCGACGCCCGAAAACGTTACCGAATCGCTAAAATACGCATTTTTCAACGAACATTAGTATGGGTGAATTTTGAGTGAATCTTTTGTGATAAAATGTGTTAAGTGATTTAGACATGTAAATGTGATAATATGTTAAGTGTTAATCTAATAATAGGAAATTTAGATTATGTATGTATGCATGTACGTTTTGTGCGGTAGAAACGGGAAAACTGCGTTAGATGTGTAATTTGTTTGTCGAGCATGAAATTTGGTACTTATGAGATGTTTTATGCATAGTTGCTTTAAAAATGATAAAATAGATAAGTTAGTAATATTTTGCGTGATCGGTATTAAATTCTGTGAACGTTTATGTGTATACAAAACTACGTGCAAATCGTAAATATATTAAGTATAAAGGGGAGAGTTAACGGAATTACACACTAATGGTCACCAATAAAATCGTTCAAATCGCAAAATTTTATATAAATATATATATGGACTCATATATATTAACACACCAACATAATGAAAAATGAGAACTTTTTGAGAAAATCTCAAAGTTATGTGATAATTCTAAGAAACGGAGAAACTTAGGATTTTTGTGTATATTGATTTAGAATTGTTTCTATATTAGGACGCATATATAAAAATAAATTTATGGGATTGCGAAATTAAAATACGCACCCAAAGGGGAGTGTCACTCCCTCTTTTTACTGTTTTTTATATATATTTTTATGGGTGGAACACGTCATTAAAAGGGTTTAATAATGTTTTCGAAATAAAACATACCTTTTAATATAAAATATATATTTTCGATGAAAATATATGAATTTGATAAGTCATACGTTTCGAAGTAAAACGATTTGGAAGAATGAATAAGATGAGTGCGGTATTTCTTAAGAGAATTGAGACCGTACGAAATGGGAATGAATTCCGGACTGAGTCTCAACATTTGAGTGACAGGGGAATTCGTAAGTCGTAGTATATTAAATTGTCATATTAGTAGGATATATATATTGAACGTGAGGCAGACATCATATTGTTCTTCGAGAAAGAACCCTGCGCCCATGATGTCGTTTAATCAGTTAAGTATGGTACGCGAGGAATTGTTGGTAGATCTATCGGGTTGACAACCCCGTCGTGACCGGTCGCCCCGTGTCAATGTCAAACGGCGAATTAAGATTCTGTTTATTGTCTTGCTTTGATTATCCCTGCATGGTTAATATATAGTTCGTATCGTCTAGCTAACATACGAGTCTGAAAGTTGACACTAGAATTTAATATACAAAACCTGGGCAGTACTACTATTGTCAGAGTAATGAACCGACGGAAGGCCCATAGATTTTATTAAGAAAGTAAAATAGACTTTCTAAAATTACTTGGTTGTTTTCAAATAAACACTTAATCAGAAAATTTTCCTTGGAATAAAATTTGTGAGTAAACAAATAAGTGAACTCACGTTCCTTTGTGTTGACACTTGATTTTAACGTGTTCTACAGGTACATGAAATCGGCTTCGGGAAATCATGGCGTATCTTGTGTTTGAATGATGCATGTCGTTTGTTTGAAAATGTTGGACAACTTTTAAACTTTCTGGGACTTTTGTAATAAGATCCGCGAGGATCAATGACATCTTAACTATGTAGTTGTGTCGTGACTTAAAACGTAATGTTTAAATAACTTATGTTTAAAATAAACCAATATGTCCAACAATAAAATGCATCGCTCGACAAGATATAAATGGGCACCAACTTCCGTCTCCACTACGTTTAAATATTCCGCTGTGACGTATTTTGGAGTGTGACAGAAGTTGGTATCAGAGCCATTGGTTGTTAGCGAACTAGATGTTTTCGTGAAAAACACTAGACTTCAACCGGAGAATTTTGAAGTATAAAGTCCAAAATTCTCAAAGCCAAGATTTCTAAATAAACATAGAAAATATTTTATTATCAGTGAAAACCATTATGTGTTTTATGTGTGCATACGTGATTTTTTTTTTGGTTTATTTTTGAGCCTTATGTGTTATTACTCATATTGATCACACACTTACTTGTACGGTTATATATATGTGTCACAGATGTCGCACGAGCACGAGGTCATCGAGATCAACGACTCAGGTAGCGAGCCAGATTTCGAGACTTCACCCAGATCTATTTTACCAGAGGCACCTATCACAATCCCACAGATGGTTGGTATAGCTGAGTTTGCTTCATCATTTCGTGTCGACCCTGCTTTCGCTAGCCAGGTAGACCCCAGATATGCTTTCACGAGCAACGGGTGGATTGATAACAATGATGACGCTCCTGTCTCGATCCATGAGACAGGACAATCATCTGGCACAGTACAAGTTATCGATGACGTGATCAGAGATGTCCTGTGTTTGGAGGACCTTTTAGTATTGCACCAGCAGTGGATGCCACTATTGTTACAGCTCTACCATTAGAGCCTTCTGTTGCTCCACCTGCTACTGTGATCGAGCCTATTGCTGAGGTCCCTCCACCTGTTTTGTTAGAGTCACCTTTACCTGTCATTGAGTCACACGCATCTCCTACGCCTCTATTTGTGTATTATCGCCGCAGAAAGAGAGTTAGGCCTGATGGAGAGGTAGCTTCTACGTCACAAGCTGAAACTGCATATGCTTCTAAGAAGCATAAAGGAGTTTGGGTGGATCGATGTTGACATTGTGACCGACAGTTCGCTGCCATGCGTGAAGAGCTGGAAACGACTAAGGGTAAACTGAAGGACCTCGAAGGGCAGATGGATTGGTACGATG
Source organism: Helianthus tuberosus (assembly GCA_030545235.1). NCBI lineage: Eukaryota > Viridiplantae > Streptophyta > Magnoliopsida > Asterales > Asteraceae > Helianthus > Helianthus tuberosus. Next base: position 16,108 of record JARYGA010005681.1, read on the forward strand.
AGTTGAAGGAATTAGACGACAGCGCGATGAATCAGTTGCATTGGAGGATTGTGGATTTGGAGGAGTTGGTTAGGAAGATGCTAGATTACATAGGGATGAAGCGTTAGATGTTGTTTATGTTTGTTGATGGTTGTTTGTTTTTGGTTGTTGTATCTGGATACTCTTTTTGATGCTTTTCTTTTAGGGGCCTGCGAGCCGAATATATTTTGTGATATTAGGTAGAAATTTTGTGAATAACTTGTATGGGTGTCGATGTAGACATGCCAATGATAGACATGATGTATTGAAAAACAAGTTGTCAATTTCTATGATAATATCAGATAATTAACATTTGGTTTAAAAATTGTTCTCATTAAAATGTGGATACTATACATGTGCAATGTAGGTCCACTAATGTTTAATGATTGAATTATTTTTATTTTGGTTATCGTCCCATGTGATTATTATTGTTATAAATAATAGAAACGACGAAAATGCCGCCAAAAGCGAAACCGGATACTGGACTACCTGCCACCCCGGAGGAGTTGGCATGACTCATAACCCAACACGTTAATACTACCTTGGAACAACGTGACGCTAACCAAAATGACGGTCAGAAACGTGAATGTGATACTCCTGGGCAGGATCTTGGTGGGACACAGATTGGAAACCCTTCAGATAAAATAATGATCGGAAAGTTTTGGTTGTTCATTTTTCATGATCTCATTGGAACGTATTCCTGATTTCTATTAACCATATGAACAGTGCACCGGAGCATACATAAAACAATCCAGGGTTGTAGCCCAATATCATTTACTGGTGTCCTATGCAATGACGTGACCTCGATATGCGTGATATCAGGCTGTCAGAATGAGTCAGTTATCCGAGTGTTTCAGCGATCTGAACCTGAATGGAAATTCGAAGAAGCGCAAACCCGAGAGCTCCAAGAAGACTCCCGAAGTTGGATGTAGGAAGAAACGCAAGTTGGAGAAAGCAAGTGCAGCTAATCCTTAAGAGCCAGGAAAGGGTAAGGACGGCGATGGACAAGAGAAGTGCGCCAGATGTAGCCGAACCAGACATGTGACTTCCCAGTGCTACGTTAAGAGTACATTGGATGGAGCTGCGCTTGAAGGATGCTTTACATGCGGTGGACAAGGACACTACAAAAGAGAATGCCCGAATTCGAAAGGACATGACGTTAAGAGTAATTCCGTCGGAACAAGTGTCAGGAAGGCAAGTGAGAGCCCTGCTACTGTTACCGATATGTTTCGAACAAAAGCCAATTTATGTTCATACTTATGATACTAAAGCTGACTGAGTTTCGTTCTAGAAACTATGAACCATTGTTGTGTTCACCTATAAGTAAGCCAAGTATAAAGTGCCCGATAGAATTAATAGTTGGTAAATTGATAGAAACTAGCAAGGTCGTTCGTGGTTATAGCATTTAGTAAGGCGATTGTAGTTTTGGAGATTGGATTCTTGTCGGTGGAGTTGAGAAACTTTGACGAAAAATGCAAGAATAAATTCACCTTCCGAGGAAGAAATGGGGACTATCGCTCGAAGAAGCTAGTTGGAATCATTTGTCCTGATGATAATGGAAAGGCGGAAGCTGGTCGCGAGAAGTGATAGAGTCGAGTGTTGAGTATTGATAGCCGGGAGCAGTCAGTATTGTGAGGATGCTGAGTTGTTGAGAAAGGGCTATCCAGCGTTTGCAGTGAACGTGGTGAATGCGAAAACCAAATGTAGGAACGTCGGAGAGATTTCTATCAAACGCAACTATTCGGAAGTCTTCCTAAAAAGACTTACCTGGATCTTCCCTGCGAGATGGATCGAACTTCGTATCGATCTAACTTACGGTGCTACGCCCGATTGCACAATCTTCATACAGAGTAAGCACTGCCTGAAGTGATAGAAATGACGAGATAGTTTTAAGAGCTTTTGGACAAGGATTTCATTCGACTGACCTTTTCGCCTTAAGAGGCATCTGCCTTGGTGGAATAAAGAAGGATGAGGAGAATATAGGAATCAAGAACATGTGTAATATAGATCTACAAGGATTCATCGGAAGAATCCAAGTTTCTCGCGAAAACTATGAGACTATATTCAATAGATTCGTTTTATTATTTTATTTAGTGCGAAAACAAAACCTGTAAAGTAAAATTTCGGGGACGAAATTTCCTAAACAGGGGGAGACTGTGACACCCGGCTTTTCTGGCCGTACCGTACAATTCTAGCACGTATTGTGAATAGGTAAGAGGACTATATTTGACTGATTATGATGTTTATATGTGAAATTTAGTGTATTGATAAAATTAAACTTTGATAAAAATTATGTTGGCCACGGTAAGATAAACGCTAATCGCGTAACGGTTAAAATGCGAAACGAACGTCGGTGACCAACCGAACAGTGTTAAAATATTAAAAATAGTCTGTTATGATTAGAATAATAATTTTAATCCTATTCATGAGGAAAAATAAATTAAAACGCTAAGAAACTCTATTTTTCGAGTTTAAGCGCGTACCGCGTAATGCAGCACGTATACCGACAAAATACTGTCCACACGGCCCGACAAGGCAACTGAAAATCATCTTAGCAATAATTTGATAATTTTATTCTTAAATAATGACAAAAATAAATCAAAACGCTTAAATTCCTATTTTTGCGATTTTAAACGCGTACCACGCAGCACAGCGTGCATACTGCCAAATACCGACAACGTAGCCAGTCGAGGCAACTGGTAATTATTTCAATAATAATTTTAAGTGATTATTTTTATAGAATGATAAAAATAATTTAAAACACACTAAAACGGGATTAAAACGCTAGATAAAATACCCAGTAATTAGTAAAATACATGTTTTTGAGCTAATATACATATAATATATGTATGTATAGGTGGAGTGTGAGAGGAGAATGAAAGGTGGCGTCCCTATGGCAGCCCACCTCCTTCAAATAAAGCCAATCTTGTGCCAATTGTTTCCTTGGATATGAAACTCATCATTTAAAAACATTATTTCATGCATAACACTTCACATTTCAAGATAAAAAACTCCTCTCTATATCTTCTTGAACACCTACGGCCGAACACCCCCATAACACACCAACATTTCAATTCAAAAATCAAAACATGAAGATTCAAGTGCTACTCAAGGTGATTCCAAGCTTGTGAGAAGGTTTGAAAGTGATGTCAAGCAAGAACAAGTCTCATATCACCATCTATTCTCAAAAACCCATCTAAAATCTTGAAGGTATAAAGTTTATTTCATAAATCTTGATTTGATTCTTGATGATCTTAAATAATGATGGAAGTTTCTCTTGTTCTTGAATCTAAACATAAACTTGAAAGTTAAACAAATGGGTTTTTAAATAAAAATGAAATGGAGGAGTATGTATGTATATGTATGGCCGTAGGTATATATGTGTGTGTAAGTAATTGTGTTTTTTATTTTTGTTGAAATATTCTTGAGTTACATGAAAAGTAGGATGCTTATAAGAATCCAAGTGTGATCTTAGAATGTTCTAAAAAGTTGTTTGATGATTGAAATGAATATATGAAAAGTATAAATTTGGAAGCATATGAATATGTATGTATGTGTGAGCCGTGTGTGTGTGTATATATATATATATATGTATATGCATGCACACAAAATTTGTTGTTAGTTCATAAATGTGAAGGAATGTGTCTTGCATTTATGTTGAATGATTAGATGATGATGATCATATGAAGATGATATTAATTTTGGATATATGAACATAAGTTAAAGGCATGTCTAGATGCATTTAGTCCATACATATTGATGATGATATGATATACGTGCATTAAGTGCTTGTACATAGTCATGCATGTGGGTGTATGTACATAAAATGATGGATAAATGATGTTATGATAAAAATAGTTTTAGATCAGATTATAAACCATAAAATAAAGTTATTTTGAAGTGTTTAATGATATGTAACCTTGTCATAATGTTTGCAAGCTTTGTAAGTTGTACTTGGTGCATTAAAAGCTGTAAAATATGTGAAATTGCATGAGTTATGTGACTTAAATAAAAACTCAAATAATATGAATATAATCACTATTTTAATCAGTAAATAACAGGTATTGTGTTAAGATATCAAGTCGTTTTGAGTTGGGATGGTTACGGTTAAGTTTAACGCAAAACTATGCGTTAAAACGGTCAAAAATCGGCTTTTCGGATGATTTTTATAAAACTGATTTAGATCAGTAAATAAACTAATATTTTTAGTTTAATAATAAGTATTTTAACTAATGTCAAGCTTACTTGGTGTTTGGTTGGTCATACGTGACTTCCGACGCCCGAAAACGTTACCGAATCGCTAAAATACGCATTTTTCAACGAACATTAGTATGGGTGAATTTTGAGTGAATCTTTTGTGGTAAAATGTGTTAAGTGATTTATACATGTAAATGTCATAATATGTTAAGTGTTAACCTAATAATAGGAAATTTAGATTATGTATGTATGCATGTACGTTTTGTGCGGTAGAAACGGGAAAACTGTGTTAGATGTGTAATTTGTTTGTCGAGCATGAAATTTGGTACTTATGAGATGTTTTATGCATAATTGCTTTAAAAATGATAAAATAGATAAGTTAGTAATATTTTGCGTGATCGGTATTAAATTCTGTGAACGTTTATGTGTATATAAAACTGCGCGCAAATCGTAAATATATTACGTATAAACGGGAGAGTTAACGGAATTACACAATAATGGTCACCAATAAAATCGTTCAAATAGCAAAATTTTATATAAATATATATATGGACTCATATATATTAACACACCAGCATAATGAAAAATGACAACTTTTCGAGAAAATTTCAAAGTTATGTGATAATTCTAAGAAACGGAGAAACTTAGGATTTTTGTGTATATTGATTTAGAATTGTTTCTATATTAGGACGCATATATAAAAATCAATTTATGGGATTGCGATATTAAAATACGCACCCAAAGGGGAGTGTCACTAAACCCCTCTTTTTATTGTTTTTATATATATTTTGGGGGTAGAACACGTCATTAAAAGGGTTTAATAATGTTTTCGAAATAAAACATACATTTTAATATAAAATATATATTTTCGCTGAAAATATATGAATTTGATAAGTCATACGTTTCGAAGTAAAACGATTTTGAAGAATGAATATGATGAGTGCGGTATTTCTTAAGAGAAACGAGACCGTACGAAATGCGAATGAATTCCAGACTGAGTCTCAACATTTGAGTGACAGGGGAATTCGTAAGTCGTAGTATATTAAATTGTCATATTAGTAGGATGTATATATTGTACGTGAGGCAGACCTCATATTGTTCTTCGAGAAAGAACCCTACGCCCATGATGTCGTTTAATCAGTTAAGTATGGTACGCGAGGAATTGTTGGTAGATCTATCGGGTTGACAAACCCGTCGTGACTGGTCGCCCCGTGTCAATGTCAAACGACGAATTAAGATTCTGTTTATTGTCATATTATTTTTTTAAGAAAGTAAAATAGACATTCTAAAATTACTTGGTTTTTTTCAAATAAACACCAAATCAGAAAATTTTCCTTGGAATAAAATTTGTTAGTAAACAAATAAGTGAACTCACGTTCCTTTGTGTTGACACTTGATTTTAACGTGTTCTACAGGTACATGAAATTGGCTTCGGGAAATCATGGCGTATCTTGTGTTTGAATGATGCATGTCGTTTGTTTGAAAATGTTGGACAACTTTTAAACTTTCTGGGACTTTTATGATAAGATCCGCGAGGATCAATGACATCTTAACTATGTAGTTGTGTCGTGACTTAAAACGTAATGTTTAAATAACTTATGTTTAAAATAAACCAATATGTCCAACAATAAATTGCATCGCTCGACAAGATATAAATGGGCACCAACTTCCGTCTCCACTACGTTTAAATATTCCGATGCGACGTATTTTAGGGTGTCACAGAAGTTGGTATCAGAGCCATTGGTTGTTAGCGAACTAGATGTTTTCGTGAAAAACACTAGACTTCAACCGGAGAATTTTGAAATATAAAGTCCAAAATTCTCAAAAGCGGAGATTTCTTAATAAACATAAAAAATATTTTATTATAAGTGAAAACCATTATGTGTTTTATGTGTGCATACGTGATTTTTTTTTTGTTTATTTTTGAGCCTTATGTGTTATTACTCATGTTGATCACACACTTACTTGTACGGTTATATATATGTGTCACAGATGTCGCACGAGCACGAGGTCATCGAGATCAACGACTCAGGTAGCGAGCCAGATTTTGAGACTTCACCCAAATCTATTTTACCAGAGACACCTATCACAATCCCACATATGTTTGGTCTGGCTGAGTTTGCTTCATCATTTCGTGTCGACCCTGCTTTCGCTAGCCAGGTAGACCCACGATATGCTTTCACGAGCAACGTGTGGATTGATGACAACGATGACGCCCCTCTATCGATCCATGAGACAAGACAATCATCTGGCACAGTACAAGTTATCGTTGACGTGACCAGAGATGTCCTTATGTTTGGAGGACCTTTCAGTATTGCACCAGCAGTGGATGCCACTATTGTTCCAGCTCTACCATTAGAGCCGTCTGTTGCTCCACCTGCTACTGTGATCGAGCCTATTGCTGAGGTCCCTCCACCTATTTTGTTAGAGTCACCTTTACCTGTCATTGAGTCACGCGCATCTCCTACGCCTCTTCTTGAACACCTACGGCCGAACACCCCCATAACACACCAACATTTCAATTCAAAACTCAAAACATGAAGATTCAAGTGCTACTCAAGGTGATTCCGAGCTTGTGAGAAGGTTTGAAAGTGATTTCAAGCAAGAAAAAGTCTCATATCACCATCTATTCTCAAAAGCCCATCTAAAATCTTGAAGGTATAAAGTTTATTTCGTAAATCTTGTTTTGATTCTTGATGATCTTAAATAATGATGGAAGTTTCTCTTGTTCTTGAATCTAAACATAAACTTGAAACTTAAACAAATGGGGTTTTAAAGAAAAATGAAATGGAGGGGTATGTATGTATATGTATGGCCGTAGGTATATATGTGTGTGTGTAAGTAATTGTGTTTTTTTATTTTTGTTGAAAGATTCTTGAGTTACATGAAAAGTGGGATGCATGTAAGAATCCATGTGTGATCTTGGAATGTTCTAAAATGTTCTTTGATGATTGAAATGAATATATGAAAAGTATAAATTTGGAAGCATATGAATATGTATGTATGTGTGAGCCTTGTATATATATATATATATAGTGATAACATCATGCGAGAACCACCTCTTATTGCGAGAACCGCGAGAACCAATGTGAACACAACCAAAAATGCCTAAAAATCGCTAAAAATCACAAAAAAAAAAATTAATATTTTTTATAAAAGAATCGCTACTTTTCGAAGCAAAAAAAAAAAAAAATTAATGTTTTTTTTTTAAAAAAAAAAATTTGGCTTCTAAAAGTAGCGATTTTAACATAAAAAAATTAAAAAAAATAGTTTTTTTTTATTTTTTTCTATTTTTTTAATTTTTTGGGGGTTTAGTTTTTAGCATTTTAGCTTCGGGGGGGGGGGGGGGGGTCAGGTTTTTGGGGGTTGGGGGAAGGGGGTTTAGGTTTTTTTTTTTTTGGGGGGGGGGGGTGGGGGTTAGGTTTTTTTAGGTTTTTTGGGGGTTTTAGTTTTTAGCATTTACCTTGGGGGGGTTAGGTTTTTTTAGGTTTTTTTAGCTATTTTAGGTTGTGTTCACATTGCTTCTCGCGGTTCTCACAATAAGGGTGGTTCTCGCATGAGCTCCTCCCTATATATATATATATATACATATAGGGTAAGGTTCATGCGAGAACCACCCTTATTGCGAGAACCGCGAGAACCAATGTGAACACAAAATAAAATCTAAAAAAAATCAAAAAAACACTCAAAATTTTTTTTTATTTTTTTTAATATTTTTTTAAAAAAAATCGCTATATTTCGTTACTAAAAAAAATATATATATATATATATTTTTTTTTCGAGTAACAGTTATCCATGCACATGTGCATATGTATCATTACTTTAACAAATTTGGTAATACGTTATCAGGAATAGACAATTGCACTTTAATTTACAATACTATTAGTAATACACTACTTTTTACATTACCAGTATTCAAAATACACATGTGCATAATTGTTGGTGCACAAAATGTCTGATGATTACGTCATTATCAAGTCTTGTGTCTAGGATTGTTTAAATGATCACACCATAGGGTTTAAGTTAGAGTTTTAGGTATGAAACATGAGATTTCGCTTGAATGGGTATGTATATGCTTGAAGCGAAATCAGTATAAAAGATTTCGCTTCAACAGTCTCAAGCGAAATCATGTTGTTCTATATATAGGTGTGTTGGTCATTTGAAGCGTAATTAGAGTTGTCATTGTACGTGTGACGAAGTGCTGACGGATCTGTATCAGAAAACCTTGTACAAGCACTTATATTAATCAGAAAAGAAAGATTAAAAGGATTAGAGCTGTTATGACTTAGTTTACTTTGATTCCGCCTCTGTAAACTGAGATGAACGCCTTAACTGACGATTAAGGGTCATACAACGGTCCAACAAGTGGTATCAGAGCTCAGGACGAGGATTTCATACCATAGCAGCGGATTATCTTCTTTCTACTCATTTCTTTTTACATTTTTCAGATCTGAACTATTTTCAACGGTCGAAATGGTCTAATTCTCGAGTATATCGTGTAAAACGTAGTTTTAACAAAGCCTACAAAGATTCGGACTAAATTTCAGCTTAAAACATGTTAAAATTGACCTAAAACTAGATTTCGCTTGAAGTTGTTCGTAGGTTATAATTGATTTCGCTTCAGATCTGAATATTTGGACTGTTTCGCTTGAAAATCTACTGAAGCGAAATAGATTGTGCTGGATTTCGTTTGAAGATTTCCTGAAGCGAAATAGTTGTTTTCGCTTGAAGGTTCTGGTTTGGTTGAAGCGAAATAGTTGGTTTCGCTTGAGAATCTGATCTTGCGTGGTTTCGCTTGAAGCTGAAGCGAAATAGTTTGTAGTAGATTTCGCTTGAACAGTATTATTGTATTGATTTCGCTTGAAGCTGATTACTTCAAGAATTTCGCTTGAACTTGATAAATTTTCAAAACATAAAAATTTTTCTAAGTGTTTGGTTGATTTTTCAGGTACGATCAAAATGGATGATATTTTCATGAATCCTTTCAGCGACATGTACGCATTCACGGGTAGTTCAGGAAACAACGATACTTCTTCAAGTGATGCAAACAAAAGTCCACCGAAAGAAAGAAAGAAGGAAGCTTGGGAGTCCGAAAGTGCATTTGGAACGTTTAACAAACCTCCTAAGCTGATGGCTATAGAAGATTATAGCAGGTGGGCAACAAAGTTCGAAGATTGGTTGATGGCATTTGCATTCCCTTGCTGGAAGAGTATGAAGAATGGTTATGCTCAAGGAAAGAAGAATGGTGAATCATTAAGATCAGCTGAAGAGATTGATTCATTCGTAGCTGAGCAAAAATGTGTGGCATTATTGTTTCAGTCAGTGCGTGAAGACATCATTTCACTGATAGATTACTCAAATTCTAAAGACTTATGGGCAAAGCTGGAAAAGAAATGTGTCGGTAGTCAAGAAATTAAGAAAAACAAAAAGAAACTTCTTAGAAAAGAATTTGATTTGTTTGGTTGTATAAAGAACGAGTCAGTGTGTAAAATGATAGAACGGTTTGGTCATCTGAAGCTGGAATTAGTAAGACATGAGATTGACATTTCTGAAGAAGATCTTATCGACAAATTGTTCGATTCGTTGCCTGATGAGATGGATTGGAGATATTATGCGATGATGCTGAAGAATACCATCAAAGAACCAGAAAAGCTGACATTAGATTTGCTGATTGAAAAACTCGAGAGTCATGAACTAGAGTTGAAAAAGACGTACAAAATTAATCATTCATCTTATCAGCAGAATCTAGATTTATACTATCCAAAGAGTATGATGCCGAAAGCTACTTCTCCAAAAACTGCATTTTCTGCTGAAAATGTGTCGACAGCCGGCAAAGAAAGTCAAAGTGGTCAAAGCAGTGGAAGCCATAGTGGTTATCACAGTGGATCTACGTCTTCTGCAAATCATTCTGATGCAAAGTTTTCTTGCAATATCACAATAGATCTGAAGAACGCACATAATTTTGATGCGGAGTCGGCCAAGCAACAAATGGTCTTTTTGGCGTCTGTTTTAGAATCCTACGAAGGATTAGTGGCTGGAAAAATCGGGAATACAAATCTGACGAAAGAAGACTACGATCAGATAGACCCTGAAGAAATGGAGCTGATCGACATTCGTTGGGCAATGGCAAGTGCAGTTCGACGTGCACAACGTTTCATGGAGATTACAGGGAGAAAAACAATTGGTGGTGCTTCTACCAAGCTGGGGTTCGATAAATCGAAGGTGACCTGTTTCAAATGTAAGCAGAAGGGTCATTTCAAACGAGAATGCCGAAACGCTTATGCTGATGAGTCAGAGAACCCTTTCAGAGATGATTATTACAAGAAGGCAATCTACCATCAGAATAAATCTGAGCCGCCTAGATTGAAGCAGGTTGAAGATAACAGAGACAAATCAAGGGCTCTTGCTGTGATTTATGATGATGAGGGATATGATTGGAGTAAAGAAGTTCTACCTGAAGAAGATGCGGTGGGTTATGCATTCATGGCAAGCAATGATGAACCTAAGCCATGGAAAGATGATCGTACTGAAGAAGAGAAATATCACTACCGGAAGATGGTTGCTGAAACAAAAATTATCAGACTTTCTCGTATATATCTGAATGCAAGAAGAGCCAATAGATGGGATCCAGATAGAGAGTGCTATCTTGATGAGTATGGAAATATTGCAATTGATGATAGTACACTTGATATCGAAGCCATCATCAAGGAGTACAAAGAAGAAGATGAATATTGGCAACACAAGTGGTGGGGAACACCAACTTCGAAAATGATTGAAGAAGAGAAAGAGAAAGGAGAAAGAGGAAAAAGAGAAGAAAGAAAAGCAGGTTGATACAGGCATAATTGATACTACGCAAGAGTTGACAGCTGAGAACCTGGGAGTGATGGCTGACAAAGTGCTAGCTGCAAAAGCACTTGAGGTAGATCCTAATTCTATTACTGAGTCAAAGGAGTCGGTCAGTCAAAGTGTGTCAACAAATGCGTCAGGTAACAAGAATGTGTCAGGTAACAAGATTGATGGAAATGCTGACTGCAAAAATTGCACCAAACAATGCAATTTTTGTAGCACTGTCATGTATCTTAACAATGAGAAAATCCAGAATCTGACAACAAAGGTTAGAAATGTTGAAAATCAGATTCTCGATCGTGACAAAACTGTAAGAGCTTCAACTGAACGGATTAAAGAATTAACGGCTCAAATTGAAAATGATAAAACTGAACGTGAGAAAATAAAATCTAAAAATGAAAAGTTAATTCTTGAAAACCGTCAAATTTCTGAAAAGTTTGAGAAATTGAAAAGCATTGTCAAAGATAGTGATGATCATAATGGCAAAACATTTAAAGAAAATGAACATCTAAGAGCTGTTTTGAGATTAAAAGAAGAATCGATTAATGAACAACTGGATCAAATTGCTAAACTGAAACTTAAAGTTCAAGAAGCTGAAATTGAGAATGAACGAATCTAGTTGAAGCTTAACAGCTATAAATCGGCAAGCTTTGTTTTGCAGTATATTGTTCCTAAACCTATAGGGAAAAACAAAGATGGCGAGGATGTGTTTTCTGATGGAACGGGTGTAGGTTTTCACAAAGTTCCACCGCCAATTTTAGCAACTACACGAAAAAGCAGTCTAGTTTGGTGGAAATTGAGGAAGAAAGTGAAGTTAAACTTCCTGAAAACATTGATGTCACGTTCACATCTTCCAATGATGAGGGTGTCCAAAGTGATGTGGTGAAAAGTGTGATAGACAAAGTGCTTAAACCGGATTGTGACACTTCTGAGGAGGATGGGGGTTTCTTGGACAAATACATTCAGAAATCAAAGTCCAAAAACAACTTAAGTGATGAACCGGGTCTTGTAATGTACAGGATGGCTGGATCTGATAAGTTGTATTCGGATTCTGAGTTTCCCATTGAGAATGTTAACATGAACAAGTTGACAAATGTTTTCAAATTGGTTGAAGTTGAGTTGTCAGAAGTGAACAGTTTGAAACAAACAAAAAGGCAAATGAATTTTGAGAAAGATAAAGCTTATTACAAAAAGCCTATTGTTCCACCAAGGTTTTATAATAACAATCGAAACAATTGGTCGGGTGGTTATCGAGGTGGTAAGAGTTATCAGAAAAAGAGTTTTCAAAACAGAAGGTTTGCTGAAAAGAAGGTGTTTGTGAATGGTTCAAGTTCACTTTCTGATGAGGAAAATGAAATCTTTTCAAAATCGAATGAAGAGTTCTTTGAGAAAAGAGCTTCACATTATCAGTCTGAAGGCACAAGTCGAGTTGTTGATACTCGTACATGTTTTAGATGTAATCAAGTGGGTCACATTGCACGAAAGTGTATCAATGTGAAGCCTAAGACTGAAAATGTGAAGTATCAACAGAAGAAAGTTGATGTGAAGGGTAAAGCACCAATCGTTGTTGAGAAAAAGAATGTAATAAATGACAACATCAAACTGAAAAATGAACCCGTAAAGAAAGTGGTAACTAAAAATGACAAATTTTACAAGAGGGTTGCATTATCTCAACAAGTTTGGAAACCAAAAACTGAAATGAAAATTTCAACTTCTGAAGTGAAAAAGGCTGACGAATCAATTTCGGTTGATTATGATGCAAGTTTTCCATCTTTGAAGGCTGAAAATTTCAAAATTCAAGTTGCTAGAGTCAAGGTTACACGTAAGGCTGATGAAGCCTGGGTGGACACCATGTTCGAATAAGCAGTTTGAATTGCCGGAGCTTCCTGGTTTGCGAAGCATGAATCGGCATCTTTCTTGAAGTTGTTTAAGTCGTAGTTTGTTTGTGCAAGATCTTCCACAACTGATATCCAGATGGATTATGGATAGTGGTGCATCTCGACATATGACAGGAAAAACTGCATTGCTGTATGATGTGAGAAACATTAATGGTGGTTATGTGGGATTTGCTGGTCATGAAGGTGGTAGAATTGTTGGTGAAGGAACGTTATCCAATGGGATTGTGACGTTTGAGAGAGTTAACTACATCACTGAGCTGGAGAACAATCTGCTTAGTATCTCGCAGATTTGTGACAATCAGTATACTACTCACTTCACTGATAAGGAATGTTTGATCTTGAAACCTGGTTTTGTTATCCCTGAAGAATGGATTATTATGAGGGCACCTAGAGTGAACGATTTATATGTGTTAGATATGACTGTAGCAACTACAACTACTGGTCAAGCACATTGTTTTGTGTCTAGAGCAACTGAGAAAGAGTCAAGATTGTGGCACCGCAAGATGGGACATATTCACCTAAGGAAGATGAATCACTTGGTACACAATGATTTGGTATTGGGAGTTAATATCAAAGGTTTTCATCTGGAAGGGGAGTGCATTAGCTGCATGAAAGGCAAGCAGAAGAAAAAGTCACACCCTACAAAGCAAGTCAATTCAGTTTCGAGACCTCTGGAAAGACTTCACATGGATTTGTTTGGTCCTGTGAATGTCAAGAGCATTACAGGAGATTATTATTGTTTGGTCGTTACTGATGATTATTCCAGATTTTCGTGGGTATCTTTCTTGAAGACAAAAGATGAAACATTTGACAGTTTGATGGGTCTGTTCAAAAAGATTGAGTATTTGTACCAAAGGCGTATCAAGAGAATTCGAAGTGATAATGGTACTGAATTCAAGAACAGTAAGATGGAAGAATTTTGTGATGAAAGAGGTATTTTGCATGAGTTTAGTGCTCCGTACACTCCGCAGCAGAATGGAGTCGCAGAACGCAAAAACCGGACGCTAATTGAGACGGCTAGAACTATGCTCGCAGATTCAAAGTTACCGATTAATTTTTGGGCTGAAGCTGTTTCCGCCGCATGCTATACGCTCAACAGGGTTCTTACTGTCAAAAAGTTCAACAAAACATGCTTTGAGCTAATCAATAACCGCAAACCGAATTTGAAGTATCTAGAACCGTTTGGGTCACCCTGTACGGTTATAGAGCCTTTTGGGAAGTTTGGTCCAAAGTGCATTGAGGGAATATTTGTTGGTTATTCAAATCCATTGCGACGTGTCTTTGTTCCAAATGAGAAGCGGATTATTGAAGCTGCAAATGTTGAATGTCAAGGTTATACTATGCCGCCGCAGAATCCTGGTGATTCATGGCGTTATCATTATGACAAACTTTGGGATTCGTTTGACATGAGAGAAGAATCAGAGGATGATGAAGATTTCTTTGATGAGTTGGATATTTTGCGTGAATATGAGTCGCAGTTAAGATTCCCAGCTGAGTATTCGAGGAGACCACGGGAAACTTCAAATGATGATGAAGCAGGTCCTAGTAATGCTGGTGAACATGATGATGTCCAACAGGATGAAGTTGCTCAAGAGAATCAGTCGGCTCAGAATGATAATCTAGAAGTTGAAAACATGCCAGTTTTTGATCACGGTGATTCAGATTCAAATTCTGAGGGGGAGCAAATTCAGATTTCAGGTCAAACAAACCAAGTTATTGAACAAGATGCAGAACAGAATGTTACTAATCTGGAGGGAAATGTAGATGTTCCGAGTGAAGTGATGCCGCGAACTTTTTCATATCATCCAGAGGAGTTGATCATAGGAGAATTACAAGCTGGAGTTCGCACTCGAAATCAGATTGATAAAGGGCTTACATGCTTTTATACAAAAGTTGCTCCTTTGCAAACTGAATTCTCATTAAGTTGTTTTATCTCGCAGATTGAACCAAGAACTTACAAAGAGGCGCTTACTAAAGACTCTTGGGTCAATGCTATGCAGGAGGAACTTAGTCAATTTGAGAAATTGGGAGTGTGGAAGTTAGTTGATTTACCGGATGGTCATAGGAAAATTAACACTAAGTGGGTGTTTAAGTGTAAGAGGGACGATAGAGGAGTTGTCGTACGGAACAAAGCTCGACTCGTTGTTCAGGGATTTAGTCAACAGGAGGGAATTGATTTTACCGAAGTCTATGCTCCTGTAGCACGACTAGAGGCGATCAGAATTTTCCTAGCATTTGCGTCTTGGAAGAACTTCAAAGTATATCAGTTAGATGTTAAATCGGCGTTTCTTTATGGGAAGGTTAAAGAGGAGGTTTATGTCGGTCAGCCGCCGGGTTTTACCGATCCAATCCACAAAAACAAGGTCTACTTATTGGACAAAGCGCTGTATGGTTTACATCAGGCCCCGAGAGCCTGGTACGAGACTTTGTCTCAACACCTACTAGCCAACAAGTTCATTCGTGGAAAAGTGGATGCCACTCTCTTCACTAAAGTCGTTGATGGTCATCTTCTGATAGTTCAAATTTATGTGGACGATATAATCTTTGGGTCGACAAATGAAAATCTATGCAAAGATTTTGAATCAGTGATGAAGCAGAAGTTTGAAATGTCCTCAATGGGGGAGATGAAATTCTTTCTGGGTCTACAAGTTGAACAACTTCCTGAAGGAATTTTCATTCATCAGTCAAAGTATGTTCATGATATTCTAGAGAAATTTGGGATGTCAAGTTCTACTCCAGCTGCTACCCCACTTGCAACAAATCATGGGATTCACCCAGATCTCACCGGAGACAGGGCTGATGAAACTTTTTATCGATCCATGATAGGTTCTTTAATGTACCTAACTGCTTCACGTCCTGATATCATGTACCCAACGTGCCTCGCAGCAAGATTTCAGTCTAACCCAAGAGCATCGCATATGATTATTGTGAAGAGGATATTGCGCTACCTGAAAGGAACTCCTTCATTGGGGTTGTGGTATCCTAGAAAAGGCGATTTTATGCTCGAAGGGTATTCCGATTCGGATTTCGGATGCTGCAAAGTTAATTCAAAATCAACAACTGCAGGATGCCAGTTCTTTGGTCTTAGATTGGTTACCTGGCAGTGTAAGAAACAAACGTCTGTGGCGTTATCTACTTGTGAAGCGGAGTATGTTTCTGCTAGTAGTTGCTGCTCTCAGATCTTGTGGATACAGCAACAGATGCGCGACTACGGTTTGCAGTTTCTTAACACACCTCTTTTTGTTGATAATGAGGCCGCAATTAATATAACTAAAAATCCAGTACATCATGCTAAAACTAAACACATAGAAATTCGTCATCACTTTATTCGAGATTGCTTTGAGAAAAAGTTGATACGAATTGAGAAAATCCACACAGACGAACAGAAAGCTGATTTACATACCAAAGCTTTTGATAAAAATCGGTTTAAATATTTGTTAAAACTGAATGGTATGAAGCTTCTGTCGGTGTCGGATGGCATAATTGGCGTTGATGAGGGTACTGTTGCGGATGAAGACGAGAAACAATCTGCAATGGTTTGTCGAATTTTTACTTGTTTTGGTATTTAGGGGGAGTAGATGTTTGTACATAGTTTATTTTCAGAAAATACAAAAACAGTAAAAAAAATGCAAAAATACAAAAACATGATAAAATGAAAAAGAGCTTGTGTATATAGGGAAAATGATAGTACATCAGCTAGACGTTCACGGTATGCTAAAGATTTGAATAGTTTAAAAGAGTTAAACAATCTTACTGATGATGTGTCGATAGGTTTTCATACATTTAGTAGATTTATTCGGGATATAAACTTAAATTCAAACTTGTGAATTCGTGGGGAACACTACTTGGATATATAGGTAACCCCTGAAATCTCGTTTGAAAGGTCTCGTAATCTGATATACTAGGTCTTTATACTCTATGATGTCTGGGGTATTATTCCGGGACTTCTGCTGAACGGTAGTTCTGACCTAGTCCCTAGCTAATACTTGCTTAAATGCTTGAAACACAGCATTACACCCTCAGCATGCTGAAACAATAAAATTGATATATGCTGCTGTTGTAAGCAAAAAGATCCTCTAAAAGGGGACACACCAAAAAGTCGAAGCTGATATCTCTCTGCGTATACAGAAGTATCGATCTGAGATCCCTCGGCCCTCGCATACCTAAATTATATACAGATATCATTGTAGTATTCTCACCTGTAAGACTGATTATTGAGATTCTGGATACGGGAGTATATTCAAGAGGTGGGACACATGAATGATCTAAGTTCTTAATTCATCTAAATCGTATCCTGAGTAAATTGAAATTTGTGTGAGAATTTAAGATGGATCAGTATATCGACAATCGAGGTAAATTGTTTAAATCTGAGTATGAAATATAGCTTAACGGTACTTGTGATTTGTCTAAAAAGCTGATATGATTCCCTGACACGCTCACCAAAAATATGTTTGTAAATAGTTTACTTTGTTTACTTTCTGCAATTTAAGTTTTCTGACTTTCATTTCTTAGTTTAGAACACTTTGATAAAATCCAAAAAGATTTTATTTCTGCTTTATTTTCTGACAAACCAAAGTGGAAAGTTGATTGTTGGATTCTAAGATGTGTGAAGCAGATGCAGGAGATTCTGGACTGAAGAATGAGGAGAGCTTACTTTAAAGAAGTTTGAATTGTTTGAAATGATAAAAACAAGTTCATTAAATTGATACTTGTTATTTTCAGAAAATGTTTGAAATTGATTGTTTTAAAATCAGTTTTGTTTTGTCAAATGATCAACCAAGGTCATTAAATTGGACTTGGTAGATTAATTGAGTAATCAGGGTCATTAACTTGGACCTGAATACTTGAGTGGATTATTAAAGCTGATTGAGTTTGTGTTTTATTGTTGAAAAGGTAGAATGGTTATGTTTGTTGGTTGAGTAACATGATTGGACTTCATTATTTCCACGGAAGTTAAATGTTAAAGATTGAACCAGATATCTCAGATTCTAGCATATTGAGAGGGGGAGTCTGTGAAAGGGGGAGTCTGGATCAACAATCAAAGGGAAGATTGAAGTTTAAAGTTTAAAGATTGAAGATAAAGATTGATGAGAGTTTTTACAATGTTTGAAGATTGTGAAAGACAAAGACTTGAAGCCAAAGACTTCATCAACATCCAAGGGGGAGTCTGTTGGTGCACAAAATGTCTGATGATTACGTCATTATCAAGTCTTGTGTCTAGGATTGTTTAAATGATCAGACCATAGGGTTTAAGTTAGAGTTTTAGGTATGAAACATGAGATTTCGCTTGAATGGGTATGTATATGCTTGAAGCGAAATCAGTATAAGAGATTTCGCTTCAACAGTCTCAAGCGAAATCATGTTGTTCTATATATAGGTGTGTTGGTCATTTGAAGCGTAATTAGAGTTGTCATTGTACGTGTGACGAAGTGCTGACGGATTTGTATCAGAAAACCTTGTACAAGCACTTATATTAATCAGAAAAGAAAGATTAAAAGGATTAGAGCTGTTATGACTTAGTTTACTTTGATTCCGCCTCTGTAAACTGAGATGAACGCCTTAACTGACGATTAAGGGTCATACAACGGTCCAACAATAATTAGGTATAACCATGATATAACGTGTTTTGGTACAAAAGTTTGTGATTTTGAATTGAGAAGTAGGCCCATATACATGTTTTTTGGTTAGTTATATATAGTGGTTGATGGTTTGGTTATAGTTGTCAATTTTTTATGTAATATGTTGATTGGATGGTATAAATGGTGTTCATACATGTAATAAAGTGAAAATATTGTTAATGATATTGTATTATGGATGGTATGAGGTAATGGTATTGTATTATGGATGGTAGGAGGTAATGGTAGTGTATTATGGATGGTATGATAGATGAAAGGGAAAGTGTATTCAAAGTGGTGTACCAAAACACCTTATTTCATGTTGATACATATAAATGCACATGTGCATTTCTAATATTGGTAATGTAAAAAGTAGTGTATTACATATGGTAGTGTAAATGAAAGTGCAATTGTCTAATATGTGTAATGAATTACGGAATTTGTCAAAGAAATGACAAAAATGCACATGTGCATGCTTGTGTATTATGGGTGGAATGATAGATGAAAGAGAAAGTAGTGTACCAAAACACCTTATTTCATGTTAATACATATATATGCACATGTGCATTTCTAACATTGTTAACGTAAAAAGTAGTGTATTACACGTGTTAGTGTAAATGAAAGTGCAATTGACTACGCCCCACTTGCGGTATGCGCGTATAATGTATATATGTGTGGGCCATTGGGGGGAAAAAGTGAAAGTGCACTAATTTTAACGTTATTTTACTAATTTTGTGAAAATAACGTTAAAAGCTGAGGACGGTTAATCAAGCATCATGTGGTGGCGTGACAGCTGAAAGACAAAAGGGTACATGCACTAATCGGTCTTTGTCCCGATTGCTGAGTGTTATGTGTCTTATGTCCAAGGCTTGATGCAAAACTACTATCGAGCCGGGGGTCTCACTGGAAGCAGCCTCTCTATTCCTACGGGGGTAGAGGTAAGGCTGTCTACATCTTACCCTCCTCAGACCCTACCTTTGCTTTGCTATTGGTGGGATTTACTGAGTATGATGATGATGATGATGATGAAAGTGCAATTGACTATTATTTGTAATGAATTACGGAATTTGACAAAGAAACGATACATATGCACATGTGCATGGATAAATGTTACTTGAAATTTTTTTTTTTTGAAATTTTTTTTTATTAACAAAATATAGCGACTTTTAAAAAAAAATAGTAAAAAAATAAAAAAAATTTTTGGGTGTGGTTTAGATTTTTTTAGGAATTACTGTTTGTGTTCACACTGGTTCTCGCGGTTCTCGCAATAAAGGGTGGTTCCTAACGGATCTTTGTCCTATATATATATATATATATATATATGTATATGTATATGCATGCACGCAAAATTTGTTGTTAGTTCATAAATGTGAAGGAATGTGTCTTGCATTTATGTTGAATGATTAGATGATGATGATTATATGTAGATGATATTAATTTTGGATATATGAACATAAGTTAAAGGCATGTCTAGATGCATTTAGTCCATACATATTGATGATGATATGATATACGTGCATTAAATGCTTCTACATAGTCATCCATGTGGGTGTATGTATATAAAATGATGGATAAATGATGTTATGATAAAAATAGTTTTAGATCAGATTATAAACCTTAAAATAAAGTTATTTTGAAGTATTTAATGATATGTAACCTTGTCATAATGTTTGCTAGTTTTGTAAGTTGTATTTGGTGCATTAAAAGTTGTAAAATATGTGAAATCGCATGAGTTATGTGACTTAAATAAAAACTGCACGAATCTGAATATAATCACTATTTTAATAAGTAAAAAACAGGTATTGTGTTAAAATATCAAGTCGTTTCGAGTTGGGATGGTTACGTTTAAGTTTAACGTAAACCTATGCGTTAAAACGGTCAAAAATCGGCTTTTCGGATGATTTTTATAAAACTGATTTAGATCAGTAAATAAACTAATACGTTTAGTTTAAAAATAAGTATTTTAACTAATTTCAAGATTACTTGGTGCTTGGTTGGTCATACGTGACTTCCGACGCCCGAAAACGTTACCGAATCGCTAAAATACGCATTTTTCAACGAACATTAGTATGGGTGAATTTTGAGTGAATCCTTTGTGATAAAATGTGTTAAGTGATTTAGACATGTAAATGTGATAATATGTTAAGTTTTAATCTAATAATAGGAAATTTAGATTATGTATGTATGGATCGTTTTGTGCGGTAGAAACGGTAAAACTGCGTTGGATGTGTAATTTGTTTATCGAGCATGAAATTTGGTACTTATGAGATGTTTTATGCATAATTGCTTTAAAAATTATAAAATAGATAAGTTAGTAATATTTTGCGTGATCAGTATTAATTTCTGTTAACGTTTATGTGTATACAAAACTGCGCGCAAATCGTAAATATATTATGTATAAACGGGAGAGTTAACGGATTTACACAATAATGGTCACCAATAAAATCGTTCAAATCGCAAAATTTTATATAAATATATATATGGACTCATATATATTAACACGCCAACATAATCAAAAATGACAACTTTTCGAGAAAATCTCAAATTTATGTGATAATTCTAAGAAACGGAGAAACTTAGGATTTTTGTGTATATTGATTTAGAATTGTTTCTATATTAGGACGCATATATAAAAATAAATTTATGGGATTGCGGTATTAAAATACGCACCCAAAGGTGAGTGTCACTAAACCCCTCTTTTTACTATTTTATATGTATTTTGGGGTGGAACACGTCATTAAAAGGGTTTAATAATGTTTTCTAAATAAAACATAAGTTTTAATATAAAATATATATTTTCACTGAAAATATATCAATTTGATTAGTCATATGTTTCGAAGTAAAACGATTTTGAAGAATGAATATGATGAGTGCGATATTTCTTAAGTGAAACGAGACCGTACGAAATGGGAATGAATTCCGGACTGAGTCTCAACATTTGAGTGATAGGGGAATTCGTAAGTCGTAGTATATTAAATTGTCATATTTGTAGGATATATATATATATATATATATATATATATTGTACGTGAGGCAGACATCATAGTGTTCTTCGAGAAAGAACCCTGCGCCCATGATGTCGTTTAATCAGTTAAGTATGGTACGCGAGGAATTGTTGGTAGATCTATCGGGTTGACAACCCCGTCGTGACCGGTCGCCCCGTGTCAATGTCAAACGACGAATTAAGATTCTGTTTATTGTCTACCTTTGATTATCCCTGCATGGTTAATATATAGTTCGTATCGTCTAGCTAACATACGAGTCTGAAAGTTGACACTAGAATTTAATATACAAAACCTGGGCAGTACTACTATGTCGGAGTAATGAACCGACGGAAGCCTATGGATTTTATTAAGAAAGTAAAATGGACTTTCTCAAATTACTTGGTTGTTTTCAAATAAACACCTAATCAGAAAATTTTCCTTGGAATAAAATTTGTTAGTAAACAAATAAGTGAACTCACATTCCTTTGTGTTGACACTTGATTTTAACGTGTTCTACAGGTACATGAAATCGGCTTCGGGAAATCATGGCGTATCTTGTGTTTGAATGATGCATGTCGTTTGTTTAAAAATGTTGGACAACTTTTAAACTTTCTGGGACTTTTGTAATAAGATCCGCGAGGATCAATGACATCTTAACTTTGTAGTTGTGTCGTGACTTAAAACGTAATGTTTAAATAACTTATGTTTAAAATAAACCAATATGTCCAACAATAAAATTCATCGCTCGACAAGATATAAATGGGCACCAACTTCCGTCTCCACTACGTTTAAATATTCCGATGCGACGTATTTTGGGGTGTGACAAAAACCAATTCCAATACCGAGGCAATCTTCGCTCCAATTAAAATATCCAACCAAACATCCAACAAGATCAACCGGGTGGTGGTAACAACTCAAGACCACCAACACCACTGTTTCAAAACCGAGGCCCCAACAATAACCAAAGAACATTTCCACATCAAAACCTCTACCGACAAAACTCTTTACCCATCAATCTTGATGACCGAAATGTTAACTCCGATCGTAGAGTTATCCGTGATCGCGACAATCCCGTGAATGAAGACCCATTCTTCAACATTGACGATTTGAGGAATGCAACCCCCAACGATGAACCGTATAGTGTTCCCGGTTATCAATTGTCGAAACACGTGAGTAGTCACTCGGAATACTCGAATGACGTGGGAAATTACGATGAGAGAGAAGATGATGGGTGGGGGTATGCGAACATGGATAATGTTTACAATGATCGGGGGTTCGATAGTGAGGATTTTGGCTATCAATACGCCAATTAAGTGGGCGACGAGGGTTATGGTTATGGGAATGTCCAGAATGATGGGTACGGAAACAACCGCCAAACATAAAATAACAATCAAAGAAATCGGGATCAAAGGAACCGGAATGACGGATATTACAACAATAATAACAATGCTAACCGTAACTGGATTCCTCGGTTTATGGGTGGTGGTAACAAAGGAGGTGATGGAGGTGGTAATAGAAGAGTTAACCGAAGACTGGTGGATCAAGAGGTCGATGGTCCATGTCGTTGCCAACAACAACAAGTTCTGAGGAGTGTTAACGATCGCTTTTGACCGGTGGTTACCAAAAACGATTCTCCGATTGTACCACCACCAAGAGGTAGAGCCGCATTCGATTGTAAACCGAACTACATCAACATCTTGCCTCATTTTCATGGAAGATCGAATGACGAACCATACACACATTTAGCGGAATTTTCGGCTATATGTATGTCACACCCCCAAATTCCACAAACGGAGTATCACCACAGGAGGCGTGACTGACCAGGATCAAGCCACCAATCATATTGAACGATATAGTAAAGTAAATAAAATTCCAACCACACAATATAATTGGTATTCAAAAACAGTTTAACAAGTCTAAGTAATCAGCGGAAGCAAGTAGTTCAAAACCCAAATAATAAGTTAAAAGTGTTTAAGTTCATCATGAACACTGAATATCCATGCTCCACAACGACACCTCCCATGCAAGCTCCTGCTAAGTACCTATCGACCTGCAAGGCATGTAACAACGAGTCAACAACAAAGTTGAGCGAGTTCACAGTTGGTTGTCCAGTTTAAAGTTGTTTTCAAAAACCATAAGTTCATTCGAAAACCAGTAGTTAATTAGTTCCTTGTTTCCCAAACCATAACCAGTGGGGGCTACCCCATGTTGTAAACCACTAGACCGTTACCATATCGAAAACTGACTGAGGAAGCTGTGCCCTATGTCAATGTCTATCATCATTGACTAAGTGCCCAGATCCATTAGTACACGCCCGTCCTACCGGCACGGTGTGAGGCTTGTCAACCCTAATTGCGCTATTAACTAATGACCCGCTCGCCATTGGCCCGACGATTAAGTCGATATAAAAATGAGGGACTTCATGATAGAGTTTTGTCTAGTAAGTTATATGTTGTCGTCCTTCCCAACCGAGGACGGAGGTACGTACTCTACCCAACCGAGAATACGCAGATTAAATGTAGTCGTCCTTCCCAACCGAGGACGGAGGTACATATTCTTTTTGAGGTGAATATATAGGTTTCGTTTTAGCTTCTTAACCCATTCCCAACCCACCGGGAATCCCATGCGTTACAAAAGTGTGAACTCACCTCGGTTTGCTCGGTATGGTTAACTAGTTGTTCACAAATAATTTCAGTCAAAGCCTATAGTAATCATACACACATAATCAGTTGACATCCACATTGTTCGCGCATAATTCATGTTCATAATGTGTATTCAGGCAACACTATCACATAGCACTTAACAGTCATTCTAGTTCATATCAATTCACCGTTCACATTTGTGTTTCACATGCAAACTCATATTTCCTTAATCATGATCAACACCACAAACAGTCAATTAGTGAGCATTCAGGTTTCATACACAAGATAGACACAATCAGCTGTGAATCAAACCCTGGGCGGCGAAACTCCAACGATGAAACACATAGGGTTTCTTCGAGATGTAACGTGGCGAAACCTATAGGGTTTCGTCGAGGTGCAATGTGGCGAAACCTCAAGGGTTTCATTACTCATCATGTTTTGTCACACCTGAAGTTTCGTCGTCTCTCAATAGTTGGAATCAGTTACAGATTTACGTTGTTTCAGTTTTTCATTCTCCAGAACCCTAATCATCAGCGACGGTTTCACCACTACCATCAATCATACAGTTATCGTCCAAACACAATAAACACTAACGCTGCTTATCATCATTCCAGATACATCTATCATGAACCCTAGGTTACTGGATTATCATTATCACGTACTCATACACCGATTCTTTAAGTACACATGAACCACAGATAACATACTATGTAAACATCAAACAGGAAACATAAGTTCTGGGAAGTAAATCATGGATGAATACAATCACAACATTAGATCTAGTCCAATAGTTTAGTAACAGGATATCAAACCCTAACTGATACAAAAGAGAGCACAACTTCTAGCAATCCCCTAGGTTCACAACAAACTATAGTTATTGCATAATAATCATCAACATGGAATCAAGCAGATTTAGTTGATTAATCTAACCGCATACTAACCGGTTGTAAGACGAGACTAGCAAGAATTCGGGGAAGATGATGGTTGCCGTCGCTTGCAGGGAGAGAAAAGGAATGCTCTAGGGTTTGCCGATTAGGATTTCTAATTAAGGTTTCACATATAAAAGGAGTATAACTGATTCTAGTGTGGGCCACTCCTGCGCCGAAAGCCCATATCCACGAAACCTCAAAGGGGCGACGAAACCCCATGTTTCGTCGTGATGGGCTTGACGAAACTCCTGGGTTTCGTGGTCAGGTTTCGTGGTACAGTGGTGAGAACCAAATGTGTTAAGTATATTAACTCTTAGCCATACTTTTAGTAGGTTTTCATTAGTTAACCAAACAATATAACAATCACTCAAACATATAACAGTCATGCATAATTATAAAGCAAACAAGTTATGCAAACACAATTGTGAACAAATAACGTGCAGAGGAAAGACCTTGAAAACCCGGGTTGTCACAATGTAACACCATCGGGGGTGGTCACTTATCACAAGATGAGGTTCATTTGCATCTATTCAAGTTCTCGTTGAAGGATAAAGCCAAGCAATGGTTTTTGATACTTCCTAATAATAGTATTCGCACTTGGGTCGAGATGCAACAAGCTTTCCTTGACGAATACTATTCAATGGCCAAAACTGATGACGTACTGTCACACCCCAAAAATACAAATTCTTATATTACAAATATGTTCTAAATAAATATGTGAAACGAACTAAATGGGAACGACACTAACCTAGTTAGATGATGATTTATAAGTAGCTAATGAGTTAAAACAAAATAAAAACGAAAGTTGAGGGGCCAAAACTGTTTAATTTGAAACTAATATTGATAAAACAAAAAAATTAAAACTCAAACACACTTATGTGTGCTAAGATCGAACCAGACAAGCAGGGGGTCGACCAGGGCTCTCCAAAACCCTAACATCCACAAAATTCATGAATTGAAGGTCCAAATCTAATCCAAAACGAAATCTGAGCTAAGATTAGTGATCTCCATTGCAAGGGGGTCATAAGGTATGTAAAATTTGATAAGAAATCTCTACTTGAAATTCTCATGATTCTAGGGAAATTGAAATCTGTTGATGCATGTTTGTTAAATGAATAGATTAAGGATGATATAGTGTCTAGGAGTAAACCCTAGACAACAACAAGTGAAATCATGTCTAATCTCTGAAAATTTCATGAACACATTGAAGGTGATTCATGGGTTTTGTGAGAAGATGATGAACACTAGGGTTTAGAAGGCTATTCTAGTGTAATTTGATGCATAGAAACTGAATTCTGAAAATTTGATGTTTAATTCTATATATGATAACTCAATTAATGTTAATCGAGGCTAAGTGAGAAGCCATGAACTAGAATGTAAACGATATAAAATCCCGCCCTTAAAGTGTTTGTTGAAATGCCTCAATGAAGGTTCGAAACTGAAATTTAAAGTCAAAAACTCATAATTATGATGTTTGGGCGAATTATGCGATATATGATTGAAAAGAGTTCTAACCGCGTCATGATTGAACTCTATAGGAAAAGATACCGGAACGTCGAGCGGACAAGCCGGTGGTGATTTGCGTTTAAAGGGCGTGCTCTAAAGGTATATAACTTGACCCGTTACATTAAGTGAATTGTTATTAAATTATGTATGGTCACATTGTAGAATAGAAGTTGCGTTGATGTAGCGATCATGTTCGTTACTTAAATTCGTAGGTTAAGATTTGCTTAGAAGTTGTTTGGTAGTCATTATAATGGAGGATTCCGTAGATTTGCCAAACGGGTTGAATAATGGTGTACATTGTAGTGTTAGTGTTTTAAATAGATAGCGATGGCGATAACGATCACAAGAGCATGAAGCCATAAGTTTGGTAATGAAGTGCCGGTGATAATAAGCCCCGGAAGTTGGGTAATAAGCGCCTTATATTCTCTATTTCTAAGGTAGCAATATAGGGATAACTAGAACGGGTCGAATAATTACATAGTGAAATCTTGTCGTCCGGTCCGTAAAATAAACTTTTGGTATGGAAATCATTATAGTTACGTCGGTATTGAATTTACAGACGCATAGGAAAAAGAATCACCTATAACGGACTCACGAGTCAAAAGTTATGGTCAT
>JARYGA010005682.1:0-36896 GCA_030545235.1 Helianthus tuberosus
CAGATCAACGAGCTAAATTGTCAAATGTTTCTAAATCAAAATTTGAAACAAAAGGGGCTCGTTATCAGAAGAAAAACAGCAATGTTAAATTTGTGGAATCGAGGGGTACAGATAAAATTGAGACTTTTGCTAACAAGTCAAACACTGATTTTGTACAAGTCAAAATTTTAAAACGTGATAGTCAAAACAATTACACTCAACATTCAAACGGGTGTGATGAAAAAGCTAGTACCTCGGGTTACACAAGTTCGACATCTGATCGTCGATCCAGTTCTCCTAAGTTTGTTGAAAGGAGAACGTGTTTTAAATGTGGAGAGTTTGGGCACATCATCAAAGATTGTGCTAACACTCCGAAAGCGAAATTTGTTGAAAGAGTATCACCTGAATCGATTCACCCTAAATGTCGTCCTGTTTCACCTAAACATGATAAAAGAACTATTAAAGAACAGGAATCGAAACAACGACATCAAAATGTGAAGAAAATAGAAAAGGCTTTAAAACCTAAGGTCAATTATGTTCCAAGGGAACCAAGTTCACCTGTAAAACCAGAAATTTCAAAATTTGTTTACAAAACTCTGTTTCGTCGAAAACAGATCTGTTTTAAACAGAAGACTTATATCAGCTTGCTTACTGTTTGTTTTCAAGAATTTGTGCAGGTACTATCATACATATATCAAATATGAGTTGTACTAGTCCATGGGATTGGAGTATGGATTCTAGACCACGTGAAGATCCGACGTCCGCACCAGCGTGGGTGAAGAGTGTTTTTGGTCAACCAACTATAATTGCCGGACAATGGGCTTTGGCATCCAATCAGAAACAAAACATTCAAAATCTTTTGATCAGTGAGAGCGAAACGGGTAGCAACAATCGCCCGCCAAAGTTGAATCATATGAACGAGTTTCCATCATGGAAAGGTCGTTTCATTACATATGTTCAAGGTCAAAGCACTGATATTTGGAGGTGTTTCATTACTCCACGCAATGATGCTCTTGAAGTAGCAGCGTCAACGGCCGAAGGTTTTACTAACATGCAGGAAAATGACAAGAAAGCATATGAATTTGAGAAAAAGTCGTTTGCTGTTCTTACTCAAGCACTTCATAAAGATATCTATCATCAGTTTTCTTATTGTACGGACACGAAATCCTTATGGGATTGTTTGGTGACAAGAGGAGAAGGAAACGCAGCTTCCAGAAAGACACGGCATGATTTATTAAAGAAAGAGTTCGAATCGTTCCAGTTCTTGGAAAACGAAACTCTAACTGATATGACCACACGGTTTTATCATTTGATTAGTGAGATGTTTGCCTATGCTGTTACTGCATCTCAAAAGGAAGTTTGTGCACGATTTGCTGATTCTCTACCACCAAAGTGGAGTCCATACATTGAGCTTCTAAAACATACAGGTATTCTAGATGCTGACACTATAACTATCTATGAATTTGTACAGAAGCTGGAACATAAAAATGATGAAGAAATCCGAAAAGCAAAACGCATTGCTGCTCCTCAGAATATTGAAATGTATTGTGGAGGAGGTTTTGACCCGTCAGCTAGTCTGAGGCAACCAAAATTACAAACGGCGTTTGTATCAGATACAAACTCTTCTCCGTTTCCTCAACAAACTCAGACTTATTCTGGAGGAGGTTTTATTCCTTTTATACCTCCAGTTTCTACTCAACCTCAGGCATATTCAGGAGGAGGTTTTAATCCATCCCTACCACAACCACAAGTCCAACCACAACAACAACAGCAAGCTCATTATACCAACAATCCTCCAACTCCAAACCCTAACACAGTCAAAGTTGATACATCAAACCTCTCAAATGTTAGCATTGAAGTAGCAAAGGAACATATGGAACTTATTAATACCATGGTCAGTGCTTACTGCGGTTTGGTCGCCGGTCAAATTGGAAACATCAATTTAACCAACGAAGACTATCTACAAATTAACCGTGATGAAATGGAGTTGATGGATATAAAGTGGGCATTCGCAAGTGCTGTTAGAAGGGCGAAGGACTTTATGGTTCGAACAGGAAGAAGTTCTTTGGAAAGCAAACAAGATACAAAGTACGGTTTTGATAAAGAAGCAGTTACATGCTTCAATTGTGGGGAAAAGGGTCACTTCAAACGTGAGTGCACTCGACCAAGCAGACAAGGCAATCAGAACCCATTCCGTAATCAGACGAGTACTTCAAATGCTAATCAAGACAATCGTGGAAAAGGGATAGTGGCTGTAAACAACACCACTAACCAGAAATCAGTCTGGACCGTCAAATGAAAGTCGTGCATTAACCGTACAAGCTGATGAAGGGTTTAATTGGTCTTTACAACTTGGGGAAAGTGATCAAGGTAAAGGAGGAACGGCGTGTTATGCAAAAATAATCAATCACATCAAGCACGTTCATAAGGAAGAATTTTCTGATAGTGACGACAGTTCTGGTAATTCCGGGAGTTCTGATGAAGAAAGTTCTACTTCGAGTTCTGAATCTGATGTGAACAAAGAAGCAAGTTCTAATCTTGATGACTTATTGAATGAAGCAGAAGATTTGAAATGTCAGAAATCAGTTCTGATCAAGAAGGCTGAGGTAGTATCTAAAGAAATGGAGAAGTTCTTTTCTGAAGACGGATCTTTCTCTTATCAGACTGCCTTTATGGCAAATGTCTCAGATTCTACAAGTCAGGTAAAATCTGAAATTCTTATCAACTGTAGAGATTGTGAGTATATGAAAAGTGAATTTGATAGAATAAAGCTTCACTGTGATTCGATTCATATTCACAATCAGAGTTTAGTTGTTGAAATGGCTAAATGCAAAGAATCGAATATGGCTTTGATTCGAAACGAAAAAGAATTTAAATCTATGATTGAAATTCAAAAGAAAAATGTTTCCGAAGTGACAAAAACTGTTTATCATAAACAAGTTAGTATAAATGAATACATTAACATTGTTGAGGAAACTAAAAAAGAACTAGCCATTGCCAAATGTGAGCATGATGCAATCAAGCAAAAATTGGAGAGTTACTCTAACTCCCGATTTGTGCTCGATCACATTATTGATGTTCAACAACTAAAGGGAAACAAGAAAGGTGTTGGGTATAAGAAGTGTCCGCCCCCTTTGAGACATGATTATACTTATATGCCTGATGAAGAAGAAATGCCACGGTTTGAATCCAGTGTGCCTCTTGATTATGAGGAAGTAACTACTGGCCTAGGATTCAAATCAGACAATTCTCCAAGTACAAATTCTGAGCAAAAAGAGTCAACATCTACGAAACAAGGTCCTCCAACCATTGAGGACTATGAGTCGTCGGATGATGAATCTGAATCAGATGTGAGTAATCAGGATAAATCACTTGACAAACTTAAAGGAGTAGAAGTTCCAATTGAGAATCATATACTGTGTGATCCTCCTACCCCTGCTGTTCAATCTGTTGTTCAACGAGTGATAAATCTTGTGTCTACTCTTAAAAGTAATATTGTGTTGTACACTTTGGTTGGTGACTCTAAAATCTATTCAAATAATGATTTTCCAATTAAAAATGTCAATCCTTCATTGATTGATAATGTTTTTGAAAATAACACAAGTAAGTTTGTGGGAAAGTCGATTCAGGGAGTTAATGTGACTCAATGTAATCCAATTCCTAAGACTGAAATTAAAAAGAAATTTGGAAATCAGAAATCACCTTCAAAGCAACAACCTATTGCTTCTAAGGGTAAACAATCAGATCAACGAGCTAAATTGTCAAATGTTTCTAAATCAAAATTTGAAACAAAAGGGGCTCGTTATCAGAAGAAAAACAGCAATGTTAAATTTGTGGAATCGAGGGGTACAGATAAAATTGAGACTTTTGCTAACAAGTCAAACACTGATTTTGTACAAGTCAAAATTTTAAAACGTGATAGTCAAAACAATTACACTCAACATTCAAACGGGTGTGATGAAAAAGCTAGTACCTCGGGTTACACAAGTTCGACATCTGATCGTCGATCCAGTTCTCCTAAGTTTGTTGAAAGGAGAACGTGTTTTAAATGTGGAGAGTTTGGGCACATCATCAAAGATTGTGCTAACACTCCGAAAGCGAAATTTGTTGAAAGAGTATCACCTGAATCGATTCACCCTAAATGTCGTCCTGTTTCACCTAAACATGATAAAAGAACTATTAAAGAACAGGAATCGAAACAACGACATCAAAATGTGAAGAAAATAGAAAAGGCTTTAAAACCTAAGGTCAATTCTGTTCCAAGGGAACCAAGTTCACCTGTAAAACCAGAAATTTCAAAATTTGTTTACAAAACTCAATCTGGTAAACAAAAACAAACTTGGAAACCTAGGAAGAGTGGAGGTTCAGGGGGAGCTGTTTGTTTGGAAAACCATCAACAAATCGAGATCACTATTCGTGATGCTCAGGGACGACCCAAGACCACTTTGGCTTGGGTCCCCATCCTTAACTAATCATTGGATGATATGTGCAGGATGTTCCAGGAGGAACTATTAATAGTCATTGGATTGTTGATAGTGGGGCATCTAGGCACATGACGGGCGACTTACGGCTTCTATATGATGTGAGAAACATTAAAGGAGGCTATGTTGCTTTCGCTGGAGACAAAGGCGGTTACATCACTGGAGAGGGAATGATTTCCAATGGTGTGGTATGTTTCGATAAGATCAATT
The DNA here is from genome assembly GCA_030545235.1 of Helianthus tuberosus. Classification (NCBI taxonomy): domain Eukaryota; kingdom Viridiplantae; phylum Streptophyta; class Magnoliopsida; order Asterales; family Asteraceae; genus Helianthus; species Helianthus tuberosus. Next base: position 4,671 of record JARYGA010005682.1, read on the forward strand.
ATGTTCGTCAAATTGATCATAATCTTCTCAGTGTGTCGCAAATCTGCGATAAAAAGTTCACCGTGCATTTCGATGATGCCGGTTGTTATGTGCTTAAACCTGGTTTCACAATTCCTGATGAATGGATTCTCTTATCGGCTCCAAGAATCAATGATCTTTATGTTCTTGATATGAGTCAAGCGATTACGACTTCTGCACAAGTCACATGTTTTGTCTTGAAAGCCACGGAGAAGGAGTCTATATCTTGGCACAGAAGAATGGGACACATTCACTTGAGAAAAATGAACCATTTGGTGAAAAACAATCTTGTGAATGGCGTACCCGTGAGAAGTTTTCATCTACAAGATATCTGTGTTTCGTGCCAGAAAGGGAAACAAACAAAGAAGTCTCACCCTTTGAAGAAAATCAACACTGTTGGCATGCCTCTCGAACGTCTTCATATGGACCTCTTTGGACCTATGAGACACAAAACAACGTTCGGAGATGTGTATTGTTTAGTAGTTACTGATGACTACTCTAGATTTTCTTGGGTAGCTTTTATGGCACACAAGAGTGATACTCCTCAAATCCTCAAGGATCTTCTTACAATGTTGGAAAATCTCTACTCGTTGAAAGTTAAGAGGATCAGAAGCGACAATGGAACTGAATTCAAAAACCGTGTTATGGATGAGTTCTGTACTTCTAAAGGCATTCTTCATGAATACAGTTCTCCTTACACTCCACAACAAAATGGTGTCGCGGAGAGGAAGAATCGGACGATAATTGAAACTGCAAGAACAATGCTGGTAGAGTCGGCGTTTCCTGTTCAGTTCTGGGCAGAGGCTGTGTCGACTGCTTGCTACACATTAAACCGAGTTCTTACGGTTAAGAGACATGGCAAGACTTGTTTCGAACTTCTACAGAAAAGGAAACCAGATCTTTCTATTCTAGAACCTTTTGGTGGTCCATGCACTATGATTGATCCGGATGGAAAGTTTGGAGCGAAAGCTATCGAGGGTTTCTTCCTTGGATATGCTACACCAAATTTTCGTGTTTGGAATCTGACTACCAAAAAGATTGAATTATGGAGTGAAGTACGGGTTCAGAGATATACAGATCCTGTTAAAGCTCCAGGTGATCCTTGGATGTTCGATTATGATGGGCTATTCAATTCCTTTGACCTGCCAACTTTTGATGAAGATTCTGCAGCTGCTAGAATGATATTTGATAGTGACAATGCTGCTGAGTCGTCATTAGTTAGACCTGTTGTTGTTAACTCACAAAGTTCTAATTCGTCTAACAACACGGTTCAAAATGAGGAAGTTGAAAATACTACTGAATACAATGAGTCATCAGAAGAAGATGAAGAAAATCTGGATGCGACTGAAGGCACTAAATCTCCAGTTGTTCCAGTTCAGGGTATTTCTGTTGATACTCCTCATGTGCAAGTCGATGATACTGCTGAAGGAAATGCATCCACTTCTACGCATATTCCAGGTGTAGAGTTGGTTGTTGATCTTAATATTAACAATTTGGGTGTTAATGCTCGTGTTCCTGAAAATCCTGAAATGAGGATACACGATACCCATCCACAGCAGAATATCATAGGAGATGTCCAACAAGGTGTGCAGACACGTAATCAGCTGAGAAACAACCCGAGTGCTGGTTTGTATTCAGCTATTAGAGAATCTGGTCTACAAAATGATTGGTCTTTCGCGTGTTACGTTTCACAAGAAGAACCAAAATCTTATAAGGAAGCTTTAAAAGATAATTCATGGGTTGAAGCCATGCAGGACGAACTGCAGCAATTTCAAAAGCTTGGTGTTTGGAAGCTTGTTGAAAAACCGGAGAATTACAAGAAAATTGGAACACGATGGGTTTATAAATGCAAGAAAGATGATCGTGGAGTTGTTATTCGCAACAAAGCGAGACTGGTTGTTCAGGGCTTTCGTCAGATTGAAGGCATTGACTACAATGAAGTTTATGCACCTGTTGCACGTTTGGAAGCTATTCGAATCTTCTTAGCTTATGCTTCTTTCAAAGGATTCAAAGTTTACCAGATGGACGTTAAAAGTGCTTTTCTTCATGGTATTGTTCAAGAAGAGGTGCATGTCGAACAACCTCCAGGTTTTGAAGATCCTATTAACCCCGATCGGGTTTGGTTGCTCAACAAAGCTCTTTATGGTCTACATCAAGCACCTAGGGCTTGGTACGCAACCTTATCAAACTATCTTCTGGAGAATGGATTTAGACGAGGTCTTATTGATTGCACACTCTTTATCAAAGAACAAGATGAAGATCTTCTGCTGGTGCAGGTATATGTTGATGATATAATATTTGGATCTACTAATGATTCTTTGTACAGGCAATTCGAAAGTGTTATGCAAGAAAAATTCGAAATGAGCGCTATGGGAGAGATGAATTTCTTTTTGGGCCTTCAAGTTCAACAAACAGAGTCTGGGATATTCATCCATCAGACTAAATATGTTGGTGACATTTTGAGCCGATTCCAAATGTCAGATGCAACGCCCATTGGTACCCCACTTCCGCAGAATCACGGGATTACTCCGGATTTGAAGGGAGAAAGCATCAACTCCTCATACTATCGTGCCATAATCGGATCTCTCATGTATCTTACCGCTTCGAGGCCTGATATCATGTACCCAACATGCTTACTAGCAAGATATCAAGCAAACCCGAAGGCCTCTCATCTGTCAGCTGTCAAAAGGATTCTACGCTATTTGAAGGGATGCCCAGACCTCGGTCTTTGGTACCCTAGGGATGATAGTTTTGAATTAATTGCATACAGTGATTCTGATTTCGGTGGTTGCAAAATCGATGGCAAATCGACAACAGCAGGATGTCAGTTCCTAGGAAATCGACTCGTCACGTGGCAGTGCAAGAAGCAAACGTGTGTTGCTACATCAACATGTGAAGCAGAATATATTGCTGCCTCAAGTTGTTGCTCCCAAGTTCTTTGGATACAACAACAAATGCGCGACTACGGTTTAGAATTCCTATCTACTCGTATTTTTGTTGATAATAATGCTGCCTTGCAAATCACTAGAAATCCTGTGCAACATTCTAAGACTAAACACATCGACATTAAATATCACTTTATCCGTGACTGTTTTGATAAGAGGTTAATCGATGTCGTTTATGTTCCCACTGATCACCAACGTGCCGACCTGTTTACAAAAGCTTTTGATAAATCACGTTTTGATTATCTACTTTTGGTCAATGGCATTAAGGTGATAACCGAGTAAACTTCTTTGGCTGATCGTTTTTGTAAATATTTTCTTTATAAACTTTGAAAATTCAAAAAGATTTTAGTTTTCGTAAACTTTGCGAATTTTAGGGGGAGATATTTCAAGAAAATACAAAAACATTGCAAAAGTTCAAAATCCAAAAAGATGTCTTTACTTTCTGTCGTTTCGTTTGAAAAATTCAAAAATTCAAAAACAATAGAAAAACCAAAAAATGAGTTTCTTGGATAAAGGAAAATGATGAAATTCACTGGTGTGGTCGGTCAATGTGCTCAAAATGAAAAATAAAAAGAAAAATGATAAGTATCTCTACTAACGATGTATCGGTAGGCTCACAATCAGACTAAAATGTGCAGGATGATACAAACCTAACAGACTTCAAGTCAGGTGGGAACTGCTCATTGGCATATGGTCTTAGTACCGAAATCTCGTTTGAGAGATTGCCGAGATCTGAAATATTCGGTCTTTATGCTGCTTATCATCTGGGTATCATGGTTGTTTCAAACCGTAAAAATAACGGAGACGAAGTCTAAGATCTTCCATGATACTATACATACGTGTACATACTGCATTCGACCTCAATAAGTGATCAACAATCACATGTCCAAACAAAATAAGTGATAAATTATCACAGATTCTTTGCGGGAGTCAAGTTCGTCTCTCTGCTGTACGGAAGTACTGACCTGTTCACGGACTTGCTCCTGTGCCCCTCATGCATCTGAAAATCAAGTTCCTCATCAATAAGTGATTTTATCACATAGGACTTGTTTTCAATCAAATAAGTGAGTCTCTCACATTTTTATACGGTCAAACAGATGATAATCGGTATACTCACCGGTAAGATGACTTCTCGAGCATACCTTGATACGGGAATGTGTCGTGAGTGGATTTACATCGACTTGTAAGTATAATCCTTACCGTTAATCGTATCTCTTAAATTATGATTATGTCTGATCAGTTTGAGCTTATGTGGACCACAATACCGATAATCGAGGTAGTATACTTATCCAGAGCTTTAAACAGAATCAAAATCATGTTGACTAAGACCGTAAGCTGGTATGATTCCTTGTCCTTGAGATTCGCAAAAAGATTGCACTTGTACAGTTGTTTAGTGTTTTTAACAGTTTTCCGCATTTTCATTTAGTTTACCATGCTTTAAATTTGTTTTTAGTATATTTGTGTAAAGTTCGTTTTTGATTAAGCCGAAGTTGTTGCTTGGTGTTTTCTACCGGAAGCCTGAAACCTTCTTCATAAAAACGTTCTTGCATTTGAAAATTCAAACTGAATGGAATTGTGTTCATAATCTGTTTTGACTGCAAAATATTTCCAGCCTGTGTTACTGTTTTGACTGCAAAATATTTCCAGCCTGGGTGTTGTTGTTTTGAAAAATATGTTGATGAAACAGACTCGTCGACGAATCACAAGCATCGACGAATCAGACCTTAGTCGGCGAATCAAATCTGATTCGTCATAACAGACGACGAATCACAGGAGCCCAATTCTGTTTCGTCATGGGCTAAAGTTTAGGCCCAAGTTCAAGCCCAAAGTTCTGTTTCGCCAGGCCCATTTCTGTTTCGTCGAATCCTCTGATTCGTCGAGACAAGGCAGTATATATATAGGTCCCACTTGTTCACTTTTTCAAAACATCAGTTATCTTCTTCTTCACACAACCAAAACCCAAACCTACGGTTTCTCTGCAAAATCGCTCATATCATCTGTTTTTAATCAAAATTTTACAAACTTCAAAGGTAGAAACATGTACTGATTTACATTCCGAACACTTTGAACCGTTCGGTTTTTCATCCGAAACCCTTTGAAAACATTGTTTTCTTTGATTATATAGGTGTTGTTGTTGCATGTTCTTATGTTTTCATTCTAATCTGATAGATATAGGTTTATCTATGTTTGATTTGCTTTGATTTGTTAGTGGGTTTTTATCACAAAAACAGGGATTTGTTTTTGAAAATGGTATTATCTGTTTATACAAAGGTTTTTGTCCGGAAAATCATTTATAGGTGTTTATAAATGGGTTGGGTATAAATGATGTTGATTGAATGTGTAAATGTTTATATCTGATGTTTGTTTAAACCCAATACGGCGAAACTGAGAAAACCCCCAAATTGACGAATCTGATTTAACCCTAATTCCGGCGAATCAACCATTCGACGAATCAGACGACGAATCAAACATGACGAATCAGAAAGGAACTAAATAGACTCGACGAATCAAAAAGTCGACGAATCAAACCAGTCAAATGGTCAACCCTCTGTTTCGTCGTTCAAGTTCTGTTTCGTCGTTGATCATCTGTTTCGTCGTCAATGCCTTAGCAGTTTTCTGATGTTGCTGTTTGTTCACAGTAGACATGTTTAAATAGGTTATCTGATATGTGAATACATGAAAGTGTATTCATACATGTCTAAATGCTATGTTATATATATTGTGACTTATTCTAGACATTTTCATGTACAGATGGCTCCTAAAGCACAGCAAGAAAAGGGAAAACGCAAGAAGGCAATCAAGAAAGAAAACAAAACCGAAGAAGAGATTATGTCAGAAAAACGCCATAATCAAGTTGCTTATTTGGATCCGGAAGACAAGCTCGTTGAATTTAAAGACATGACGAAGTGGATCAGGGAGTCACGTATCAATTATGCTGTTACATACTCGACACCCGTCTACAAATCTCTCATTAAAGCGTTCTGGGATTCTGCAAACGTCGTTCAAATCGATGGAAAGGATATTATCAGAGGTCGTGTGAATGATCTGTATGTCGTTGTTACTCCGGAGATATTAAATCAAGTTCTTAAATTACAAGATCAACCGAATGCACCATATTCAATACCAATCATGTGTTCGCGAGGCTGTTTACTAAGGATGAAATGCAAAGGAGATCTTTTCGTCAAACAAATTAACAAAGGTGATCTTCCATTAAGATACAAGTTTTTATTACATGTGCTTATTCAGAGTCTCAGCAATAGACGAGCTGGATATGATATGGCGGGAGATGATCTTGTTGGCTTCATGGTTGCTTTGGTGTTAAACAAACCGTTTAGCATTTCGAAGTACATTTTCAGCAACATGAAAGAGAACATGACAAGGACTGGTAGTAGAACCACAGGGAACAAGTTTTGGATGTATCCACGGTTTCTGCAAATGATAATGAATGTTCAGCATCCAGACCTTCCTAAAGATGAAAATGATCTGTTGAAAATAGAGGCAATGAATTTCAATTCCTTACGACTAATCAAGACTATGGCGGCCAAAAGATACACAGAAAGTGTTCCTCCAAGGAAGCTTTTTGGAGCTCTAGTGAATCCTGATTATGTTGCTCCTGCAAATGACAAATGGCGTCATGAAGATAGCCAATCAGACAATGAAGAACCTGAGTTGGAAAGGTTAAGGATAGAAAAATTTGGTCCTGACCCAATTGATTCAGATGAATCTGGTAGTGATGATGATGAAAGTGGTGGAGATAGTGATGCAGGTGATGCAGGTGCTGTTGATACTGCTGTTGGTACATCAAGCAAGGGTGCTGTTTCTGGTACATCAGAAAGTAGTTCGTCAGCAAGTGGTGATGATGAAACTGATTCGAGTTCTAGTGATCATTTAGTTGAACCTGGTTATGAAATGTATATTGATATACGTGGAGTAAGAAGGTATAGAAAGATTAGAACAGAGGATGATCCAGAGTATGTTCCAGAAGATCCTGAAGGTGAAAGGAGAACAAAAAGAAGAGCAGAGAAAGCTGTTGAAGTACAAAAGAAGAAACCTAGGAGATATCTGAGTACTTATACTCGGAAATCTGTGCCTCAGGAGTCTTCATATATTGCTCAGGAGCCTGTACAATCTATTCCTCAGGAGCCTGTGCAAGAAATTCCTACTGTAGTTACTTCAGCTAAAGAAACTCCAGTTGCTCCAGTTGTTACACCAGCTACTGCTACTCCATCTGTTGGTCCTCAGGAAGTTCCTGTAAGATCTATGGCTTCAGCAATCAGGGCAACTACTTCTGAAATCAGTGCTGAACGTCATAGGACATTTGCTGGATTTTCTCAAAATGAAAAGATTAACTATCTGTTTTCTACACTTGAAGCGGCTGCTGATCGTCTTCAAAGGCAATCTCATTTTGGAAATCTCACGAAGCATGATCAACTTAAACAATCTGTGGAGATTAACAAGTTAAAGTCAATGGTTGGTCAACAGCAAACAGTTATAGAGCGACAACAAGGTGAAATTGATGCGCTTAAAGCTGAAAATGCTCGCTTGAAGGCTATTGATGAAGAGAAAGAAAGAAGGCTTGCCATTCTGTGGGACTATCATTGCAAACAACAAGAGGTGTTAAAGAAAAAGGATGATGATACAGAAGATCAAGGAAATCCTGATACCTCTGGTACATCACAGAAACAACCAACCACACTTGCTTCTGAAGTTGTTACAGTTCAACCTACCGTTGTTGAATCATCTCAGGGAACATCTACTGGAAAAGTACAACAGATAGAAGGTACTTCTTCTATATTTAGCAGTGCTGATATTGCTCTACAAGTTGTTCATCCATTTACAGGAGAGTTGCTTGAAGAAGGGGAGTTGATAGAAGATCTTTCTCCGGAGCAATTGAGTATTTTACAATCTATGAGAGAAGTAGATGATGCTGAGATAGACAAAATGTCTACTGAGACTGATACAACGAATGTTGAAGAGATTGATGAAATTGTAGTTGAAGGTGAAGCTCCAAAATCAACCTATGTCAGAGAAGATGGTACTGAATTTGCATCATTTGATGAAAATTGGATGAAAGAAAACATTGATGACATAGACGAGCACTTGAAGAATCGGAATTCATCTGAAAAAGACACAAATGCTTTTGCTGAATGGAGAAAACAGTTTTTATCCAAAGTGTCCAAGCCGTTACCTGAAAAAGTTCAAGTAGACTATCTGCAATTTGAAAAGAAGCCTAGTGGAAGGATTTTGTGCTGGATGTTTGTTAAAGATATTCACTGCATTGCTATTAAACGTGAATATGGAATTTTGTATTTCAATTCACTACTGAGCATTCTTTCCTTGCCATTTTATGATGTCTCTGCGTTGACAAGGCTTCAGCTTATCAATCGTGAAAAATACGATGGCGCTACTTTATTTGAGCGTCTGGTGAAAGTAAACAAGAAGTCAGGCTGGAAGGATGAATCCTACAAGCCACAATTTCCTGTTTATCAACCGATCAAGTTTACTCTTGATCCGGACACCAACACTTGCAGATATAAACTTGTATATCAGCCTCCGAGGGTAGTAGATAAAATCCCATTGATGCCTATGAAGCAAGATTTTCTGGAAGACATGGCATTGTGGTGCTACGACTCGGATACTCATGAAGCTGTTATTGTGTTCAGAGATGGTCGTGCTAACTACAGGATGTTGGATCCGATGTGGATCGTCAACATGTCTGAAGCTGATATTGGAAGATTATATCGTCATGATATTTTCTATGAAGACCAAGATGCACGTCAAGCGTTAAAGTTTCAGCGAGTAGCGTGTTTTTGCTACTACAGGGGTATTCATTCGGGCAGTACGTGGTCCGAACAACACTGATGGAAGATTAGAAGACCAAAGACGAGTAACAGACAAGGGGGAGTTTGTTGATGCATTTTTAGTGTCTGTAACTAGTCTTATTTAACGATGTAATTTATATGGTCTTTTATTAATTATCGAGTCTGTATGTTATGTTGACCAAGTCAGATATCCTCCTATCTACTTGTGTACAACTTATTTGTCTCTTTTGGTATGTAATGTATTATGAACAATGCATGTTGCATTAAAGGGTAGTTTTGTCATTACTATGTTTATATGTGTTGCTGATTGTTGCTGTCTGTTAACAGGAACAACCACAACAGTTGCAGTCCTCGACGAAACAGACTTCTGTTTCGTCGGAACACTTCATGGCGAAACAGGCCAATGATCAAAATTCTGTTTCGTTGAAGGTCATGACGAATCAGACCTTGATTCGTCATGTACTGACGAATCAGACCTTGATTCGTCATGTATTGGGCTGTTCCAGGCCCAATGTCTGGCCCATGTTCAGATTCGTCAAACACTTCTTGTGTTTCGTCGATATCAGTGGCCAGGGACTATATAAACAACAGTTCTGTTTCATTATCACAAAAGAGATGAGAAACAGACCATAGTAACAAAACTCTGCCAAAATTCCGTCTGAACTGTGTTTGTATCAGTTGTAATCGGTTCTCATCCCGTTAATCAATAGATTGTGTTTCATTGATTAATCCGTTGTTATTTATGCTATATATGTTTGATTTGGCATAGTTACGTGGATTCCGCACACGTAACCGTGTTTACTATAAACAAGTGATTCGGTTCGTAATCGATCCTCAGATTTCGGGACCTACAGGTTTGACTTGGCCAAACAGTTAGACAATGGTTGAAAGATGTTTGGGTCGAAGGACGTGTCATCGAAGGATAGTTTAGATCCTTCGATGAGCTCGAAAGATAAGCATTCGATAGATGGACCACGAAGGATGTCATCCTTCGAGGTACATGTGGATCCTTCGAGCTGTTTCAGATCGATAGATGATCTTTCGTGGATCCTTCGAGCTGTTTCAGATCGATAGATGATCTTTCGTGGATCCTTCGAGCTGTTTCAGATCGATAGATGATCTTTCGATGAATCTATCTGATCCTTCGACCAGACATGCTGTGTCGGGTATATATACCCGTGTGTTGTGTTCACTTCAAAAATATAGAGTTAGAAAAAGAGAGAGAGACAGAGTTCGAAAGAGAGAGAGAACACACACTGAGAGAGTTTGCAAAACTGATTTGTAAACATTGCATTGTAACCGAACCTTTCATACGCATTAATACAAGTGGTGTTAATCGTTGAAGATTGTGTGTTGTGTTTTCACTTGTTCTATCTCGGTTTGCTATCTCGGTTGGATTCCGCACAACCGGGTTGGTTTGTACACAAGGATTAGGCGACTAGATCCTCCCCTAGCCGGACCTACAAGTGGTATCAGAGCCTTTGCTCTTATCCTTGTTAAAACCGAGGTGTTCTTGTTGTTTTTCGGGTTTTGAAAAGTTCATATTTTCTGGAAAAGCTTGTTAAAATCGGGTTTAATCTTGTTATTTTGCCTTGTGTTTGACTAAAAACCTTGTTATTTTTCATGTTTACTTGTTAGTCATGGGTTTTTGTTAAACATTTTAGCAAATTTTGTTTTCGGAGAGTTTCGGTTCACCGGAAAACTCATATATCTGGGCTGTGGTCTTCATAAATATACACTTTTTGATCTTAAAAATTCATATTACCAAGTGTTTGTGTGTTGGAAAGAGTATTTTGATTATAATATTCGAACCTTACCTGTTTGGTGAAGCCTGCATGTTCAGAACTGAAAGATATGGTCTGAACATACTTTCTGCAGAAAGTTTTTACCAACCCGTCAACTTTTTCACCAACCTGTCACTCTTTGTCAACTGTGTCAGTCTGTTCGAAAGATATCCTTCGAAGTCGAAAGATCATCTTTCGATCAAAGGAGGCTCGATAGATATTCATACTTCGAATATCCTTCGAAGTTGGTGACTTATCCTTCGATCCAAGGAATATTTTCGAAGCATACATCTTTCGGTCTACAGTGCTTTTTCGAAAGATAAGGATCCTTCGTCTGGAGAATCTTTCGAAATCATTGTTCGAAAGTTCAACAGTGATCTTTCGAACCCTATTGATCCTTCGAACAAGTGTTGACCTTTCGATCCTTAGTCTGTTTATGTTAACAACTTTGTGATTTTCAGGTTCTTATTTTTCTTGATCAAAAATGAATCCAAGGTGGAATACTCTAGTAAATACAAATATGTATTTTGGTACTCCGTCATCTTCCGCACCAGTATCTTCTCAAGCTAATGCAATTTCTACCGGTCAATGGGCATTCGTGTCAAATCAAACTCCAAGTATTCAAAGCATTCTCTTAAGCGAGAGCGAAACCGGAAGTCTGAATCGGCCTCCAAAGTTGATGCACTTATATGAATATCCAGGATGGATTGACAGATTTCATACATACGTCCTTGGTCAAAATACAGAATTGTGGTTGCGGTTCATCACAGATTTCGATCAAACAATAGAGGTTGCTGCTACATTTGCAGATCTTACTGAAGATCAGAAGAAAGTCTATGATTTGGAAAAGAAGGCATATGACATTCTTACTCAGGCGTTAAGTAAAGATATTTATCATCAATTTGTCAGTTACAAGACAACGAAAAGGTTGTGGGATGCATTGAAGACAAGGGGCGTGGGAAATGAAGCGACACGTCAATTGAGAAAAGAACTGCTAAAGAAAGAGTTTGATGGTTTTACTTGTATGGAGAATGAATCTTTAGGAGATTTGACAAGTCGATTTAATCATCTGCTGACTGAATTGTCAAATTTTGAGGTTGTTACAGCTTCAGCAGAGATTGTGAAAAAGTTTGCAGATGCGTTGCCACCTCAATGGAATACTTTCTTGGAAATCATGAAGTACAATGGCACTTTAGCTACAACAAGCTTCAATGACTTTGTTCAAATCCTGGAAAACAAGAATCAGGAAGAAACTCTCAAGGCAAAAAGAGTTCCAGTGCCACAAAATCCTGAAATGTATTATGGAACTTCCAGCACTTCTACAAAACCTTCTTCACATGCTCCAATTCAAACAGCATTTGTGTCCAGCACTGACATGTATGGCAATACTATCCAGGTTCCGGTTCCTCCAAAAACAGACATGTATGGAAATCTGCTTGAACCAGTTCCTCAACAGCAACAGCAAAGCCAACGACCTCTCAGACCAACTGATATGTTCGGAAATCCATTACCTGTTCGATCTCCGGGAACAACAGACATGTATGGGAATCCACTTCCTCCTCAATCAACCGGACCAACAGACATGTATGGGAATCCACTTCCTCCTCAACAGCAAGCGTGTTATGGAAGCACATCATCTGCTGGTCAACAATCAAAGCCAAATACAGTACGGCTCGACACCTCAAGCTTTTCTAAAGTCAGTGTGGAAGTAGCAAAGGAACACATGGAGCTGCTAAACACTTTGGTGAACGCATACTGTGGATTAGTGGATGGTCAGATTGGCAACATTAATCTGACACAAGAAGACTACCAGCAGATCGATAAAGAGGAGATGGAGATGATGGACATCAAGTGGGCCTTTGCCAGTGCTGTTAGACGAGCAAAGGATTTCATGGAAAGAACAGGCAGAACCAGCTTGGAGAGCAAGAAAGACACCAAGTATGGGTTTGATAAGCAGGCTGTTAAGTGTTTCAATTGTGGTGAACGTGGTCATTTCAAACGTGAATGTACGAGGCCATCTCAACATGGGAACCAAAATCCCTTCAGAGGTCAAGGCAACCAGCAGAACCAGAACAGGAACATTGTTCGTACGTTGGTACCTGTCAACAACCAAAGCCAAGCAGGACCATCAAATGCCAACCAGGCACTTGTGGTTCAAGTAGATGAAGGTTGTGATTGGTCAATCCAGTTGGGAAATGATGCTCCAGATGGAACAGCTTGTTTTGCTGAAGTTGTCAAGGATCTTAAACACGCCAGTGGTGGAGAATCTTCCACCAATGGTAGTGAATCTTCTGAAGATGAAGACAGCTCCGGTTACAGTGGTAGTTCAGATGAAGAGTCCTCAAGTTCAGGGAATGATCAGGAAGATGACACAACAACTGCGCTAGTTAATGCAGATATTGATGAACTGTTGGAAGAAGCTACAGCAGGAATTCAAAGAAGATCTATTTTGGTGGATCAAGCTGCCTATTCTTCGTCTTCTCTCCATTCAGCCTTTATGGCTAATGTCGACAGTTCATCAAGTCAGGTATATGTCGATGAACCCACTGCTGATATCTGTGATAATTGTGTTAGATTGCATGTTAAATGTGCTGATTTGGATGCAAACATGTCTGAGTTGCAAGGCAAACATGATGCTTTACAAGCTAGTTTGTTTGACTTGCAAGACAAACATGTTTCTTTGAATGATAAGTGGTGTGAATTGCAAAGCAAACACGAGGCTTTGCAAGAGAAATATGATGTGACATTCATCCACAATCAAAAGTTGACCGTTGATCTTTCCAAGTGCACAGAAGCCAACATGTTTTATGAAAACCATGAAAAGGAATTTAAGTCAATGATTGAAACGTTAAAGAAAGATAAAACAGAGCTGACAAAAATGGTTTCTAGAAAACAAACTGACATTAACCTTTATATAACTCGTCCTGAGGTAATGCAAAAGGAAATGGCTTGTGTTAAAACAGAAAGTGAGGCGATCCGACTCAAGTTAGACAGTTATTTGAGCTCTAGCTATGTGTTGGATCACATCATTGATGTTCAGAAAGAGAAACGGGATGTCACATGCATAGGTTACAAGAAATGTCCACCACCCGTGAGAAACAATTTTGATGCACTGCCTGATGAGGAGTATAGAACTCATTTTGAACCATCTGTTCCTTTGGACGTTGAGGAATTTGCAGCAGGACTCGGATACAAGAAAGAAGTATCATCAGATTCGGATGTGTCAGCAGATACATTTGTAACTGCTGAACAGAATCAGGATCCTCCAGTTGTGATTGAGGATGCTGATTCTTCTGATGATGAGTCTGATGATACTGATTCAGCAAAGTCTGATGCGGTGATAAACGAAGAGGACATACCTCTTGAGAATCATATTCTGTGTGATCCTCCTGCAAAATCCGCTAAGACTGTTGCAATCGAGTCCTCGTCTGAAAAAGAGTCGGAGAGTGTGGATTTGTTGTACACTCTTGTTGGTGATGATAAAATCTATTCTGACAAAGATTTTCCTATTAAGAATGTTAATCAATCATTAATCAGTAAAGTCTTTGAAAATTCAACAAGTAAGTTTTTGGGAAAGACAGGATCACGTGTTACAGTAACACAGTGCCCTCCTATCCCAAAGGCTGAAGTTAGAAAACAATTTGGCAATCAGAAATTACCAACAGTGCAAAAACAGCAAAACCATGCCAAATCAAAAGATAAAACACCGGCTCAAGGTCAAATGAAGCCGAATCAAAAGAAGAAGAAGAATGTGAACTTTGTGAAATCTAAGGGAACAGACAAAATTGCAAAGTTTGAAAACCAATCTAACTTAGATTTTGTCAAGAAAGCAACTGTGATGAAGAGAAATGAACCAAATAGTTCAAAACCTAGTACCTCGGGATCACAAAGTTCATCATCGGCAAGACGATCACATGATACTTCGGGGTTTGTTGAACGAAGATCATGTTTTGAATGTGGTACCATTGGACACATAATTCGAAACTGTCCGTATCTTCATAAGTTGAAAGCTAAGGTTGATGATCCCCGTGACCAAATTGACCGCAAGCGATCTGTTTCATTCAGACCAGATCCCCGTCTTGTAAAAGAAAGGGAAAAGAAACAGAAACGCCAACAGGTCAAGAAAATTGAAAAGGCGATTAAGACCGATGTGGTTAACAAAACATCTGTTTCTGTCAAACCAAACAATTTAAAAACTTCAGACAACCATGAAGTTAAGGTTTTAAAGAATAACACTGGTAAAACTCAACAAACCTGGAAACCAAAATCTGTTATTGAATCAGGGGGACCATCACAATTTTCAAATCATCAAAGAATAGAAGTTATTGTTGTTGATGAAAATGGAAGACCCAAGACCACAATGGCTTGGGTCCCCATCTCCAACTAATCAATTGAGTTCATGTGCAGGGTGTTCCAGGAGGAACTATCAGTAGTCATTGGATTGTTGATAGTGGGGCATCCAGGCACATGACAGGCGACATGAAGCTTCTCTACGACGTCAAATCTATTAGAGGAGGTTATGTTGCTTTTGCTGGAGATAAAGGCGGATATATTACGGGTGAAGGAATGATTTCCAACGGGGTTGTTAGCTTTGATAAGATCAACTTCGTACAACAACTTGATCACAATCTTCTTAGTGTTTCTCAAATTTGTGATAAGCAGTTCTCAGTACACTTTGATGCAAATGGATGTTATGTGCTGAAACCCGGCTTCAAAATTCCAAAAGAATGGATTCTCTTGTCGGCTCCAAGGATAAATGATTTGTATGTCCTTGATATGAGCCAAGCTATCACAACGTCTGCACAAGCAACTTGTTTCGTTTCCAAAGCCACAGAAAAAGACACAATCTCTTGGCACAGACGAATGGGTCACATTCACTTACGCAAAATGAATCATTTGGTGTCAAATGAATTGGTGAATGGTGTTCCGCTTAAAAACTTCCATCTTCAAGACGTCTGTGTCTCGTGCCAGAAAGGAAAACAAACGAAGAAGCGACACCCTACAAAGAAAATCAACACGGTGGCTGTTCCTCTTGAACGTTTGCACATGGATTTGTTCGGTCCTGTCAAGCACAAAAGCATTAGGAATGATCAATACTGTTGTAGGTCCTGTTTTTCCGGTGGATCGATAACGAACACCTATCCTTGTTTATCACGAACACGGTAACGGGTGCGGAATCCCCGTGACGGTGCAAACCAAACAAAGTGTAATAAAGAACACGGATTAACCAATGAAACACAATCTATTGATTAACGGGATGAGAACCGATAACAACTGATACAAACACAGTTCAGACTAAATTTCGGCAGAGTTTTGTTACTACGGTCTGTTTCTCATCTCTGAGTTCAAATGAACACAAAGTGTTGCTTATATAGTCCCTGGGCCACTGATGTCGACGAAACACAAGAAGTGTTTGACGAATCTGAACATGGGCCAGACATTGGGCCTGGAACAGCCCAATACATGACGAATCAAGGTCTGATTCGTCATGACCTTCAACGAATCAGAAGTCTGTTTCGCCATGAAGTGTTCCGACGAAACAGAAATCTGTTTCGTCGAGGACTGCAACTGTTGTGTTTGTTCCTGTTAACAGACAGCAACAATCAGCAACAAATAAACATAGTAATGACAAAACTACCCTTTAATGCAACATGCATTGTTCATAATACATTACATACCAAAAGAGACAAATAAGTTGTACACAAGTAGATAGGAGGATATCTGACTTGGTCAACATAACATACAGACTCGATAATTAATAAAAGACCATATAAAATACATCGTTAAACAAGACTAGTTACAGACACTAAAAATGCATCAACAAACTCCCCCTTGTCTGTTACTCGTCTTTGGTCTTCTAATCTTCCTTCAGTGTTGTTCGGACCACGTACTGCCCGAATGAATACCCCTGTAGTAGCAAAAACACGCTACTCTCTGAAACTTTAACGCTTGGCGTGCATCTTGGTCTTCATAGAAAATATCATGACGATATAATCTTCCAATATCAGCTTCAGACATGTTGACGATCCACATCGGATCCAACATCCTGTAGTTAGCACGACCATCTCTGAACACAATAACAGCTTCATGAGTATCCGAGTCGTAGCACCACA
Organism: Helianthus tuberosus; assembly: GCA_030545235.1. Lineage (NCBI taxonomy): Eukaryota > Viridiplantae > Streptophyta > Magnoliopsida > Asterales > Asteraceae > Helianthus > Helianthus tuberosus. Next base: position 21,353 of record JARYGA010005682.1, read on the forward strand.
ATGCCATGTCTTCCAGAAAATCCTGCTTCATAGGCATCAATGGGATTTTATCTACTACCCTCGGTGGCTGATAAACAAGTTTATATCTGCAAGTGTTGGTGTCCGGATCAAGAGTAAACTTGATCGGTTGATAAACAGGAAATTGTGGCTTGTAGGACTCATCCTTCCAGCCTGTCTTCTTGTTTACTTTCACCAGACGCTCAAACAACGTAGCACCATCGTATTTTGCACGATTGATAAGTTTAAGCCTTGTCAACGCAGAAACATCATAGAATGGTAAGGAAAGAATGCTCAGTAGTGAATTGAAATAAAGAATCCCATATTCACGTTTAATAGCAATGCAGTGAATATCTTGAACAAACATCCAGCATAGGATCCTTCCACTAGGCTTCTTTTCAAATTGCATATAGTCTACTTGAGCTTTTTCAGGTAACGGCTTGGACACTTTGGATAAAAACTGTTTTCTCCATTCAGCAAAAGCATTTGTGTCTTTTTCAGATGAATTCCTATTCTTCAAGTGCTCGTCTATGTCATCAATGTTTTCTTTCATCCAATTTTCATCAAATGATGCAAATTCAGTACCATCTTCTCTGACATAGGTTGATTTTGGAGCTTCACCTTCAACCACAATTTCATAAATCTCTTCAACATTTGTTGTATCAGTCTCAGTAGACATTTTGTCTATCTCAGCATCATCTACTTCTCTCATAGATTGTAAAATACTCAATTGCTCCGGAGAAAGATCTTCTATTAACTCCCCTTCTTCAAGCAACTCTCCTGTAAATGGATGAACAGCTTGTAGAGCAATATCAGCACTGCTAATTATAGAAGAAGTACCTTCTATTTGTTGTACTTTTCCAGTAGATGTTCCCTGAGATGATTCAACAACGGTAGGTTGAACTGTAACAACTTCAGAAGCAAGTGTGGTTGGTTGTTTCTGTGATATACCAGAGGTATCAGGATTTCCTTGATCTTCTGTATCATCATCCTTTTTCTTTAACACCTCTTGTTGTTTACAATGATAGTCCCACAGAATAGCAAGCCTTCTCTCTTTCTCTTCATCAATAGCCTTCAAGCGAGCATTTTCAGCTTTAAGCGCATCAATTTCACCTTGTTGTCGCTCTATAACTGTTTGCTGTTGACCAACCATTGATTTCAATTTGTTAAGTTCCACAGATTGTTTAAGTTGGTCATGCTTCGTGAGATTTCCAAAATGAGATTGCCTTTGAAGACGATCAGCAGCCGCTTCAAGTGTAGAAAACAGATAGTTGATCTTTTCATTTTGAGAAAATCCAGCAAATGTCCTGTGACATTCAGCACTGATTTCAGAAGTAGTTGCCCTGATAGCTGAAGCCATAGATCTTATAGGAACTTCCTGAGGACCAACAGATGGAGTAGCAGTAGCTGGTGTAACAACTGGAGCAACTGGAGTTTCCATAGCTGAAGTAACTACAGTAGAAGTTTCTTGCACAGGCTCCTGAGGTACAGATTGTACAGGCTCCTGAGCAATAGATGAAGACTCCTGAGGCACAGATTTCCGAGTATAAGTACTCAGATATCTCCTAGGTTTCTTCTTTTGTACTTCAACATCTTTCTCTGCTCTTCTTTTTGTTCTCCTTTCACCTTCAGGATCTTCTGGAACATACTCTGGATCATCCTCTGTTCTAATCTTTCTATACCTTCGTACTCCACGTATATCAATATACACTTCATAACCAGGTTCAATTAAATGATCACTAGAACTCGAATCAGTTCCATCATCACCACTTGCTGATGAACTACTTTCTGATGTACCAGAACCAGCACCCTTGCTTGATGTACCAACAGCAGTACTAACAGCACCTGCATCACCTGCATCACTATCTCCACCACTTTCATCATCATCACTACCAGATTCATCTGAATCAACTGGGTCAGGACCAAATTTTTCTATCCTTAACCTTTCCAACTCAGGTTCTTCATTGTCTGATTGGCTATCTTCATGACGCCATTTGTCGTTTGCAGGAGCAACATAATCAGGATTCACTAGAGCTCCAAAAAGCTTCCTTGGAGGAACACTTTCTTTGTATCTCTTGGCAGCCATAGTCTTGATTAGCCTTAACGAGTTGAAATTCATTGCCTCTATTTTCAACAGATCATCTTCAGCTTTAGGAAGGTCTGGATGCTGAACATTCATTATCATTTGCAAAAACCGTGGATACATCCAAAACTTGTTTCCTGTGGTTCTACTACCAGTCCTTGTCATGTTCTCTTTCATGTTGCTAAAAATGTACTTCGAGATGCTAAACGGTTTGTTTAACACTAAAGCAACCATGAAGCCAACAAGATCATCTCCCGCCATATCATATCCAGATCGTCTATTGCTGAGACTCTGAATAAGCACATGTAATAAAAACTTGTATCTTAATGGAAGATCACCTTTGTTAATTTGTTGTGTGAAGAAGAAGATAACTGATGTTTTGAAAAAGTGAACAAGTGGGACCTATATATATACTGCCTTGTTTCGACGAATCAGAGGATTCGACGAAACAGAAATGGGCCCGGCGAATCAGAACTTTGGGCTTGAACTTGGGCCTAAACTTTAGCCCATGACGAAACAGAATTGGGCTCCTGTGATTCGTCGTCTGCTATGACGAATCAGATTTGATTCGCCAACTTAGGTCTGATTCGTCGACTATGTTGATTCGTCAACACTTGTGATTCGTGACAGGTCTGTTTCACCAACAGATTTTTCAAAACAGTAACACCCAGGCTGAAAATATTTTGCAGTCAAAACAGATTATGAACACAATTCCATTCAGTTTGAATTTTCAAATGCAAGAACGTTTTTATGAAGAAGGTTTCAGGCTTCCGGTATAAAAACACCAAGCAACAACTTCGGCTTAATCAAAAACGAACTTTACACAAATATACTAAAAACAAATTTAAAGCATGGTAAACTAAATGAAAATGCGGAAAACTGTTAAAAACAGTAAACAACTGTACAAGTGCAACCTTTTTGTGAATCTCAAGGACAAGGAATCATACCAGCTTACGGTCTTAGTCAACATGATTTTGATTCTGTTTAAAGCTCTGGATAAGTATACTACCTCGATTATCGGTATTGTTGTCCACATAAGCTCAAACTGATCAGACATAATCATAAATTAAGAGATACGATTAACGGTAAGGATTATACTTACAAGTCGATGTAAATCCACTCACAACACATTCCCGTATCAAGGTATGCACGAGAATTCATCTTACCGGTGAGTATACCGTTTATCATCTGTTTGACCGTATAAAAATGTGAGAGACTCACTTATTTGATTGAAAACAAGCCCTATGTGATAAAATCACTTATTGATGAGGAACTTGATTTTCAGATGCATGAGGGCATAGGAGCAAGTCCGTGAACAGGTCAGTACTTCCGTACAGCAGAGAGACGAACTTGACTCCCGCAAAGAATCTGTGATAATTTATCACTTATTTTGTTTGGACATGTGATTGTTGATCACTTATTGAGGTCGAATGCAGTATGTACACGTATGTATAGTATCATGGAAGATCTTAGACTTCGTCTCCGTTATTTTTACGGTTTGATACAACCATGATACCCAGATGATAAGCAGCATAAAGACCGAATATTTCAGATCTCGGCAATCTCTCAAACGAGATTTCGGTACTAAGACCATATGCCAATGAGCAGTTCCCACCTGACTTGAAGTCTGTTAGGTTTGTATCATCCTGCACATTTTAGTCTGATTTTGAGCCTACCGATACATCGTTAGTAGAGATACTTATCATTTTTCTTTTTATTTTGCATTTTGAGCACATTGACCGACCACACCAGTGAATTTCATCATTTTCCTTTATCCAAGAAACTCATTTTTGGTTTTTCTATTGTTTTTGAATTTTTGAATTTTTCAAACGAAACGACAGAAAGTAAAGACATCTTTTTGGATTTTGAACTTTTTCAATGTTTTTGTATTTTCTTGAAATATCTCCCCCTAAAATTCGCAAAGTTTACGAAAACTAAAATCTTTTTGAATTTTCAAAGTTTATAAAGAAAATATTTACAAAAACGATCAGCCAAAGAAGTTTACTCGGGTATCACCTTAATGCCATTGACCAAAAGAAGATAATCAAAACGTGATTTATCAAAAGCTTTTGTAAACAGGTCGGCACGTTGGTGATCAGTGGGGACATGAACGACATCGATTAACCTCTTATCAAAACAATCACGGATAAAGTGATATTTAATGTCGATGTGTTTAGTCTTAGAATGTTGCACAGGATTTCTAGTGATTTGCAAGGCAGCATTATTATCAACAAAAATACGAGTAGATAGGAACTCTAAACCGTAGTCGCGCATTTGTTGTTGTATCCAAAGAACTTGGGAGCAACAACTCGAGGCAGCAATATATTCTGCTTCACATGTTGATGTAGCAACACACGTTTGCTTCTTGCACTGCCACGTGACGAGTCGATTTCCTAGGAACTGACATCCTGCTGTTGTCGATTTGCCATCGATTTTGCAACCACCGAAATCAGAATCACTGTATGCAATTAATTCAAAACTATCATCCCTAGGGTACCAAAGACCGAGGTCTGGGCATCCCTTCAAATAGCGTAGAATCCTTTTGACAGCTGACAGATGAGAGGCCTTCGGGTTTGCTTGATATCTTGCTAGTAAGCATGTTGGGTACATGATATCAGGCCTCGAAGCGGTAAGATACATGAGAGATCCGATTATGGCACGATAGTACGAGGAGTTGATGCTTTCTCCCTTCAAATCCGGAGTAATCCCGTGATTCTGCGGAAGTGGGGTACCAATGGGCGTTGCATCTGACATTTGGAATCGGCTCAAAATGTCACCAACATATTTAGTCTGATGGATGAATATCCCAGACTCTGTTTGTTGAACTTGAAGGCCCAAAAAGAAATTCATCTCTCCCATAGCGCTCATTTCGAACTTTTCTTGCATAACACATTCGAATTTCCTGCACAAAGAGTCATTAGTAGACCCAAATATTATATCATCAACATATACCTGCACCAGCAGAAGATCTTCATCTTGTTCTTTGATAAAGAGTGTGCAATCAATAAGACCTCGTCTAAATCCATTCTCCAGAAGATAGTTTGATAAGGTTGCGTACTAAGCCCTAGGTGCTTGATGTAGACCATAAAGAGCTTTGTTGAGCAACCAAACCCGATCGGGGTGAATAGGATCTTCAAAACCTGGAGGTTGTTCGACATGCACCTCTTCTTGAACAATACCATGAAGAAAAGCACTTTTAACGTCCATCTGGTAAACTTTGAATCCTTTGAAAGAAGCATAAGCTAAGAAGATTCGAATAGCTTCCAGACGTGCAACAGGTGCATAAACTTCATTGTAGTCAATGCCTTCAATCTGACGAAAGCCCTGAACAACCAGTCTCGCTTTGTTGCGAATAACAACTCCACGATCATCTTTCTTGCATTTATAAACCCATCGTGTTCCAATTTTCTTATAATTCTCCGGTTTTTCAACAAGCTTCCAAACACCAAGCTTTTGAAATTGCTGCAGTTCGTCCTGCATGGCTTCAACCCATGAATTATCTTTTAAAGCTTCCTTATAAGATTTTGGTTCTTCTTGTGAAACGTAACACGCGAAAGAACAATCATTTTGTAGACCAGATTCTCTAATAGCTGAATACAAACCAGCACTCGGGTTGTTTCTCAGCTGATTACGTGTCTGCACACCTTGTTGGACATCTCCTATGATATTCTGCTGTGGATGGGTATCGTGTATCCTCATTTCAGGATTTTCAGGAACACGAGCATTAACACCCAAATTGTTAATATTAAGATCAACAACCAACTCTACACCTGGAATATGCGTAGAAGTGGATGCATTTCCTTCAGCAGTATCATCGACTTGCACATGAGGAGTATCAACAGAAATACCCTGAACAGGAACAACTGGAGATTTAGTACCTTCAGTCGCATCAAGATTTTCTTCATCTTCTTCTGATGACTCATTGTATTCAGTAGCATTCTCAACTTCCTCATTTTGAACCGTGTTGTTAGACGAATTAGAACTTTGTGAGTTAACAACAACAGGTCTAACTAATGATGACTCAGCAGCATTATCACTATCAAATATCATTCTAGCAGCTGCAGAATCTTCATCAAAAGTTGGCAGGTCAAAGGAGTTGAATAGCCCATCATAATCAAACATCCAAGGATCACCTGGAGCTTTAACAGGATCTGTATATCTCTGAACCCGTACTTCACTCCATAATTCAATCTTTTTGGTAGTCAGATTCCAAACACGAAAATTTGGTGTAGCATATCCAAGGAAGAAACCCTCGATAGCTTTCGCTCCAAACTTTCCATCCGGATCAATCATAGTGCATGGACCACCAAAAGGTTCTAGAATTGAAAGATCTGGTTTCCTTTTCTGTAGAAGTTCGAAACAAGTCTTGCCATGTCTCTTAACCGTAAGAACTCGGTTTAATGTGTAGCAAGCAGTCGACACAGCCTCTGCCCAGAACTGAACAGGAAACGCCGACTCTACCAGCATTGTTCTTGCAGTTTCAATTATCGTCCGATTCTTCCTCTCCGCGACACCATTTTGTTGTGGAGTGTAAGGAGAACTGTATTCATGAAGAATGCCTTTAGAAGTACAGAACTCGTCCATAATCCGGTTTTTGAATTCAGTTCCATTGTCGCTTCTGATCCTCTTAACTTTCAACGAGTAGAGATTTTCCAACATTGTAAGAAGATCCTTGAGGATTTGAGGAGTATCACTCTTGTGTGCCATAAAAGCTACCCAAGAAAATCTAGAGTAGTCATCAGTAACTACTAAACAATACACATCTCCGAACGTTGTTTTGTGTCTCATAGGTCCAAAGAGGTCCATATGAAGACGTTCGAGAGGCATGCCAACAGTGTTGATTTTCTTTAAAGGGTGTGACTTCTTTGTTTGTTTCCCTTTCTGGCACGAAACACTGATATCTTGTAGATGAAAACTTCTCACGGGTACGCCATTCACAAGATTGTTTTTCACCAAATGGTTCATTTTTCTCAAGTGAATGTGTCCCATTCTTTTGTGCCAAGATATAGACTCCTTCTCCGTTGCTTTCGAGACAAAACATGTGACTTGTGCAGAAGTCGTAATCGCTTGACTCATATTAAGAACATAAAGATCATTGATTCTTGGAGCCGATAAGAGAATCCATTCATCAGGAATTGTGAAACCAGGTTTAAGCACATAACAACCGGCATCATCAAAATGCACGGTGAACTTTTTATCGCAGATTTGCGACACACTGAGAAGATTATGATCAATTTGACGAACATAATTGATCTTATCGAAACATACCACACCATTGGAAATCATTCCCTCTCCAGTGATGTAACCGCCTTTGTCTCCAGCGAAAGCAACATAGCCTCCTTTAATGTTTCTCACATCATATAGAAGCCGTAAGTCGCCCGTCATGTGCCTAGATGCCCCACTATCAACAATCCAATGACTATTAATAGTTCCTCCTGGAACATCCTGCACATATCATCCAATGATTAGTTAAGGATGGGGACCCAAGCCAATGTGGTCTTGGGTCGTCCCTGAGCATCACGAATAGTGATCTCGATTTGTTGATGGTTTTCCAAACAAACAGCTCCCCCTGAACCTTCACTCTTCCTAGGTTTCCAAGTTTGTTTTTGTTTACCAGATTGAGTTTTGTAAACAAATTTTGAAATTTCTGGTTTTACAGGTGAACTTGGTTCCCTTGGAACAGAATTGACCTTAGGTTTTAAAGCCTTTTCTATTTTCTTCACATTTTGATGTCGTTGTTTCGATTCCTGTTCTTTAATAGTTCTTTTATCATGTTTAGGTGAAACAGGACGACATTTAGGGTGAATCGATTCAGGTGATGCTCTCTCAACAAATTTCGCTTTCGGAGTGTTAGCACAATCTTTGATGATGTGCCCAAACTCTCCACATTTAAAACACGTTCTCCTTTCAACAAACTTAGGAGAACTGGATCGACGATCAGATGTCGAATTTGTATAACCCGAGGTACTAGCTTGTTCATCACACCCGTTTGAATATTGAGTGTAATTGTTTTGACTATCACGTTTTAAAATTTTGACTTGTACAAAATCAGTGTTTGACTTGTTAGCAAAAGTCTCAATTTTATCTGTACCCCTCGATTCCACAAATTTAACATTGCTGTTTTTCTTCTGATAACGGGCCCCTTTTGTTTCAAATTTTGATTTAGAAACATTTGACAATTTAGCTCGTTGATCTGATTGTTTACTCTTAGAAGCAATAGGTTGTTGCTTTGAAGGTGATTTCTGATTTCCAAATTTCTTTTTAATTTCAGTCTTAGGAATTGGATTACATTGAGTCACATTAACTCCCTGAATCGACTTTCCCACAAACTTACTTGTGTTATTTTCAAAAACATTATCAATCAATGAAGGATTGACATTTTTAATTGGAAAATCATTATCTGAATAGATTTTAGAGTCACCAACCAAAGTGTACAACACAATATTACTTTTAACAGTAGACACAGGATTTATCACTTGTTGAACAACAGGTTGAACAGCAGGGGTAGGAGGATCACACAGAATATGATTCTCAATTGGAACTTCTACTCCTTTAAGTTTGTCAAGTGATTTATCCTGTTTACTCACATCTGATTTAGATTCATCATCCGACGACTCATAGTCCTCAATGATTGGAGGACCTTGTTTCGTAGATGTTGACTCTTTTTGCTCAGAATTTGTACTTGGAGAATTGTCTGATTTGAATCCTAGGCCAGTAGTTACTTCCTCATAATCAAGAGGCACACTGGATTCAAACCGTGGCATTTCTTCTTCATCAGGCATATAAGTATAATCATGTCTCAAAGGGGGCGGACACTTCTTATACCCAACACCTCTCTTGTTTCCCTTTAGTTGTTGAACATCAATAATGTGATCGAGCACAAATCGGGAGTTAGAGTAACTCTCCAATTTTTGCTTGATTGCATCATGCTCACATTTGGCAATGGCTAGTTCCTTTTTAGTTTCCTCAACAATGTTAATGTATTCATTTATACTAACTTGTTTATAATAAACAGTTTTTGTCACTTCGGAAACATTTTTCTTTTGAATTTCAATCATAGATTTAAATTCTTTTTCATTTCGAACCAAAGCCATATTCGCTTCTTTGCATTTAGCCATTTCAACAACTAAACTCTGATTGTGAATATGAATCGTGTCACATTCAAGTTTAAATCTTTCACATTCAAGTCTCATATACTCACAATCTCTACAGTTGATAAGAATTTCAGATTTTACCTGACTTGTAGAAGCTGAGACATTTGCCATAAAGGCAGTCTGATAAGAGAAAGATCCGTCTTCAGAAAAGAACTTCTCCATTTCTTTAGATACTACCTCAGCCTTCTTGATCAGAACTGATTTCTGACATTTCAAATCTTCTGCTTCATTCAATAAGTCATCAAGATTAGAACTTGCTTCTTTGTTCACATCAGATTCAGAACTCGAAGTAGAACTTTCTTCATCAGAACTCCCGGAATTACCAGAACTGTCGTCACTATCAGAAAATTCTTCCTTATGAACGTGCTTGATGTGATTGATAATCTTAGCATAACACGCCGTTCCTCCTTTACCTTGATCACTTTCCCCAAGTTGTAAAGACCAATTAAACCCTTCATCAGCTTGTACGGTTAATGCACGACTTTCATTTGATGGTCCAGACTGATTCTGGTTAGTGGTGTTGGTTACAGCCACTATCCCTTTTCCACGATTGTCTTGATTAGCATTTGAAGTACTCGTCTGATTACGGAATGGGTTCTGATTGCCTTGTCTGCTTGGTCGAGTGCACTCACGTTTGAAGTGACCCTTTTCCCCACAATTGAAGCATGTAACTGCTTCTTTATCAAAACCGTACTTTGTATCTTGTTTGCTTTCCAAAGAACTTCTTCCTGTTCGAACCATAAAGTCCTTCGCCCTTCTAACAGCACTTGCGAATGCCCACTTTATATCCATCAACTCCATTTCATCACGGTTGATTTGTAGATAGTCTTCGTTGGTTAAATTGATGTTTCCAATTTGACCCGCGACCAAACCGCAGTAAGCACTGACCATGGTATTAATAAGTTCCATATGTTCCTTTGCTACTTCAATGCTAACATTTGAGAGGTTTGATGTATCAACTTTGACTGTGTTAGGGTTTGGAGTTGGAGGATTGTTGGTATAATGAGCTTGCTGTTGTTGTTGTGGTTGGACTTGTTGTTGTGGTAGGACTTGTTGTTGTGGTAGGGATGGATTAAAACCTCCTCCTAAATATGCTTGAGTTGGAGTAGTATTTACTGGAGGTATAAAAGGAATAAAACCTCCTCCAGAATATGCTTGAGTTGGAGTAGTATTTACTGGAGGTATAAAAGGAATAAAACCTCCTCCAGAATAAGTCTGAGTTTGTTGAGGAAACGGAGAAGAGTTTGTATCTGATACAAACGCCGTTTGTAACTTTGGTTGCCTCAGACTAGCTGACGGGTCAAAACCTCCACCACTATACATTTCAATATTCTGAGGAGCAGCAATGCGTTTTGCTTTTCGGATTTCTTCATCATTTTTATGTTCCAGCTTCTGTACAAATTCATAGATAGTTATGGTGTCAGCATCTAGAATACCTGTATGTTTTAGAAGCTCAATGTATGGACTCCACTTTGGTGGTAGAGAATCAGCAAATCGTGCACAAACTTCCTTTTGAGTTGCATTAACAGAATAGGCAAACATCTCACTAATCAAATGATAAAACCGTGTGGTCATATCATTTAGAGTTTCGTTTTCCAAGAACTAGAATGATTCGAACTCTTTCTTTAATAAATCATGCCGTGTCTTTCTGGAAGCTGCGTTTCCTTCTCCTCTTGTCACCAAACAATCCCATAGGGCTTTCGTGTCCGTACAATAAGAAAACTGATGATAGATATCTTTATGAAGTGCTTGAGTAAGAACAGCAAATGACTTTTTCTCAAATTCATATGCTTTCTTGTCATTTTCCTGCATGTTAGTATAACCTTCGGCCGTTGAAGCTGCTACTTCAAGAGCATCATTGCGTTGAGTAATAAAACACCTCCAAATATCCGTGCTTTGACCTTGAACATATGTAATGAAACGACCTTTCCATGATGGAAACTCGTTCATATGATTCAACTTTGGCGGGCGATTGTTACTACCCGTTTCGCTCTCGCTAATCAGAAGATTTTGAATGTTTTGATTCTGATTGGATGCCAAAGCCCATTGTCCGGCACTTATAGTTGGTTGACCATAAACACTCTTCACCCACGCTGCTGCGGACGTAGGATCTTCACGTGGTCTAGAATCCATACTCCAATCCCATGGACTAGTACAACTCATATTTGATGTATGTATGACAGTACCTGCACAAATTCTTGAAAACAAACAGTAAGCAAGCTGATATAAGTCTTCTGTTTAAAACAGATCTGTTTTCGACGAAACAGAGTTCACGAAACAGGTTTGTTTCGTCTGAATGAATGACGACGAAACAGACTTGTGATAATTGTGATTCGTGGCGAAACAGAATTTGTTTCGTCAAAGATGTTGTGGCGAAACAGACGTTTGATTCGTCAAAGTCGTTGCGACGAAACAGATGTGATTCGTCGGCTGTGTGTTTCGTCAAAACTGGGTAAAAGTCAGTTGATTCAGATATTTAAAATATCTATTGACCAGTCAAGAGATAAGATGAGACACAAAGATATTTAATCCTGACACAAGTATGTTTGTTACACCTTATTTTCAACGAAACTGACTTGTTTACCCAAACCAATTATCACACTTTAACACAAAAGTCAAGTTAATGTATTATAAGTTATAACACTTGGTTTTTAACAATTTAACAAATCAAATTCTCAGTTTGTAACAAGAATACTTATGAATATATGAAGAACACACTCAAGAACATGAAGTTTCCGATGAGTTTTCCGATCACCGATAAATTTCCGAAACACGAAAATACACTAGATTTTCACTAAAAACCCGGTTTAAAGCATAAACACACAATCTAACTTAGGTTTTTGATAAAAATCTGTAGCAAACACCAATAAAACAGCAGATTTATGAATATTTTTCCAGAAAATATAATTTTTCAAGAACAAGTTTTCAGAAAAAACACACACAAAATACTTGATAAAAACCGAACAAGTTTGATTTTAAACAAGGATAAGAGCCAGAGCTCTGATACCAATTGTAGGTCCCGTTTTTCCGGTGGATCGATAACGAACACCTATCCTTGTTTATCACGAACACGGTAACGGGTGCGGAATCCCCGTCACGGTGCAAACCAAACAAAGTGTAATAAAGAACACGGATTAACCAATGAAACACAATCTATTGATTAACGGGATGAGAACCGATAACAACTGATACAAACACAGTTCAGACTAAATTTCGGCAGAGTTTTGTTACTATGGTCTGTTTCTCATCTCTGAGTTCAAATGAACACAAAGTGTTGCTTATATAGTCCCTGGGCCACTGATGTCGACGAAACACAAGAAGTGTTTGACGAATCTGAACATGGGCCAGACATTGGGCCTGGAACAGCCCAATACATGACGAATCAAGGTCTGATTCGTCATGACCTTCAACGAATCAGAAGTCTGTTTCGCCATGAAGTGTTCCGACGAAACAGAAGTCTGTTTCGTCGAGGACTACAACTGTTGTGTTTGTTCCTGTTAACAGACAGCAACAATCAGCAACAAATAAACATAGTAATGACAAAACTACCCTTTAATGCAACATGCATTGTTCATAATACATTACATACCAAAAGAGACAAATAAGTTGTACACAAGTAGATAGGAGGATATCTGACTTGGTCAACATAACATACAGACTCGATAATTAATAAAAGACCATATAAAATACATCGTTAAACAAGACTAGTTACAGACACTAAAAATGCATCAACAACTGTCTTATGATAACTGATGATTATTCAAGATTTTCTTGGGTGGCGTTCATGGCACATAAGAGTGAAACCTTCGGTATTATCAAAAACTTGATCATTCAGATTGAGAATCTTTATAACTTGAAGGTTAGGCGGATACGTAGCGACAATGATACTGAATTTAAAAATCATGCCATGGCGGAGTTTTGCACTTCAAAAGGTATTCTTCACGAATTTAGTGCAGCTTATACTCCTCAACAAAATGGCGTCGCTGAACGTAAGAACCGCACATTGATCGAGACTGCTAGGACAATGTTAGTAGAGTCACAATTGCCGATTCCCTTTTGGACTGAAGCTGTGGCCTCTGCATGTTATACGTTGAACCGAGTCTTTACAGTCAAAAGGCACAACAAGACCTGCTTTGAGCTTATTAACATGAAGATCTACGGATTAGACTCATAAAATGGCTTATGCACTTGGCAAGTCACTACCTGCCAAACACCGTGATCCGGTGTTTCATCAGCACACAAAACATCTTGAGATATATGAGACTCTGAGTTCTTTATATTTTTTTTATGGTTGATCAGCTTACTAGTCCCCTTGCCAAGGGAGTGACTTTGACTCATTTTAATTATATTCGATCTCATGTGTCATGTCATTTCGGCCGCTAGAAGAAGATAGTTACTTGATGTTATCCATGTGCTTATTTATGTTAGGTGCTTCCTTTAGTTAGTTATTTGTAGTTAGAAAAATATGAAATGTACACAAATCAACTCATGCCGTGAAATTAAAAACTAAACTATCTAATCCAAATTACTCATAATCTAACCTAATCTAGAGTCCTAATCTCATGAAAGTTTAAACACATCATATTTAAAAAAAAATTAAATCACAAACGTATTCATAATTATTACACAAGTGATACTTTATAGTTTAACAAAAACATGATCTAGATAAGTTACTGGCAGATTTTCGTAAAGGTTCCATATCTGTCCTCTTCAACAAGGTTTATCTTCACTTCAGAGTGGTCACTTGCAATATTTTTCCACAATTATAATCTCTCTTCGTCACATATCAAAGCTTCAATCTTCTTCAATTCGGCCAAAGATTTTGGCAACTTTTTTAGCCCTTCACAGCCGCTGATAGCAATCACTTTCAGACTGCTTAGCTCGCCAATTTGCGTAGGCAGTGCACTTATATGCGAACAATCAGATATATCGATTGAGCTCAGCTTACGTAGACGTCCAACTGATTCGGGTAATTTTTTCAGTTTTGTGCAGCAATGAAGCCCCAAGATTTCTAGATTTAATAGATTTCCTAGCTCTTCTGGAAGAGCATCTAGCTCTTGGCAATTGGTGATGATCATTTTCTTGAGTTGAACAGAACTACATAGTCCTGCTGGCAGTTCCTTCAGATCATAACAAAAATCGATTTCAAAATCTTTGAGGTTCTCTAGCATATAAGTAGACCCGGTGGTACCACTACTGAAAGCATTACCTATCTTGCACATAACAAAGGTAAGTTTATTCAGAGTCTTTAATTTGAAGATGTGTTGAATAGAGGGAGTAAGTGAAACATGTTCGAATCTGATTCTACTTGGTTTCACTAAACACGCTAAAACTTCAAGATTGTTTAGCTGAGTGGGATAAACTCCATAGCCCGTAACAATTAAAACCTTTAGTTGGATCATTTTCTTGATGAAGTCGGGCAGAGTGTATTTTTCACTCCTTATATTCAATATCAATACTTCAACATTAGGTGCATTCAGATCATCCCAAGTAGAGCTGAATTCTCCATCTGTGGTCAAAGATCACGTGGTGGTAAGGTTATTAAAAGAGACCAGAGGCTGCATATAGTTTTCCACATGTTGGTTGTTACAGAATATATAATAGAGTTAGCTGAGTTGGTAGTTAGTTAGTTGAGTATTAGTTGGGTAGTTAACATTTCTACTAGTTTAAATACAAAGCTAATGGGCGTTCAATACAAAACCAATTTTAAGTATCGAATTGCGAAAACTACGTAACCACTTATTCCTATTACATTGACCATGACACATATGCCGTTTAGTAACAAGATCTCTCTCCTACTTTAACTAGTTATCTCACAAGCGCAACAACATACAAGTGCTTGTGCAGTTCTCTACCAAATATTTGTATAGTATTGAATGAATGTGCCCCTACAAAGCTATGTGTAATGTTACAACTTGTAATTTATAATAACACTTTTCTCACTTTCAATATTCTCACAACTTGCTATCTCTAGATTAAATTATATTATGATTGAACAAAGTTTTCATTGGGAAAGCATAAAAGTGATGACAAACCTGTTGAAATGGATAAAATGTGTGCAATGACGGGTTGTTGAGTCCACCATTTCGGAAACTTATTTCCATGAATTTCTACGATCAGTCGTTCTCGTTCTGCTGCGGGCCGTTCTCGTTCTACTGTAGGCCCTTACCTGCTCAGGTGGATGGCCAACTCTCTAAGCACATCATGTTGCGTCACACGATACTGACGACAATAGTCTTCCGTTTCACCTGCAACTTTCCTATAACGACATATTAGTGTTAGTTGATCAATGGTGCAATATAATCTTTTT
>JARYGA010005683.1:0-49743 GCA_030545235.1 Helianthus tuberosus
AGGTTGATATGATAAATAAGTTAATATGTTATTTACCTAAGTTTATCAAGGTGTGATGTAATAAGTGGTAGATCTAGAAAAGGATAAAAAAAACAAAATCCATTAGAAAATACATAATAGAAATGTGTCATACTTAGAAAATGTATAATAAAAATACAATATTATTGCTATTTTTCTCTAAAAGTTATTAGGGCTGTTCACCGGGTTTTTTCTTCGGGTTTCGGGTCGGGTTTTTCGGGTTTTTCTCTGGGAAAAATTGACCCGATAACTAACTCATTTTAAAGTTCAGGTTAGTCGGGTTCGGGTTAGTTCAGGTCGGGTTATTCGGTTTTTGGGTTTAGATGTAAAATGAAAATAAACGTTTTTTTTTACAAAATATCATCAAAATTCATATTATTACCTTAAAAATATCATCAAAGTTCAAAGATTAGTGGAAAATATGCTATTACAATATTTAAAAGTCCCAAAACTTAGTATTCCATCTATTAAAGACTCTAAATCTAAACACTTTTATAAGAAAAAAAAACAATAAATGTTCGGTTTTTTTTCGGGTTTCGTGTTTCGGGTTTTTCGGAATTTTGGCCTGGAAAAAGTGACCCGATAACCGAACCATTTAAAGTTCGGGTTGGTCGGGTTCGGGTTTCTCAGGTTCAGGTTTTTCGGGTATTCGCTAATTCGGGTTCGGGTGGCTTTGAATTCGGGTCGGGTTTCGGGTTTTGGATAAAAATGAACAGCCCTACTAGTTATCATCACCAGTCTGATTACTCAAATCGGACTTCAAGTACTTCACTACATAAAAATATCCCTCAACACTTGTTGAGACCGATAAAATCAATGATAAGTTCAATAAAAGGTACACTAACGTAAATTTAAGGTGTTTATATGTTTCAATCATCAATCTTAATGAACTAGATAAACCATTCAAGTTGGCAAATAACTTATTCTCTTTCAAGTTATCAACATAAAGGGCGGGCCTATGTTGCAGGATGGGTGTCAATCAGAATAGTGGATTTTCATATCTAGCATTGTGTTAAACAATCAAACTTATTCTTTTCACAAAAAAAAAAAAAAACAAAACAAACAAACAAACAAAAACAAAAACAAAAAAAAAGAGTTCGACATCCTCTAAAATGAATTAACACCCTCTATATGTAATCTTATTGGGTTGTCGATTCAATCAATGAGATTTTTTTCAATAAATCTGTAACATCCCAAATTTTAAGAGATTATGTAATGGAACAAATTAGAAAGACCTACTTGGCAAAATGATCATGTTAAAGGCCTAATGGGCAAAAATGTTAAATTGTATATAACCCTGAATGAAAAAGTTTCACCCTGGCAGCCCATCATAGAGAGAAAGTAGCTTGAGAGAAAACAGTTGTTCGTTTCAGTTTATAATCTTCCACAACTTGGACCAGCAATCTAATTCTACTTCCATTCCACTCATTCACTAAATCGATAATGGCATAGCTAAACCTTCGTCCTACTCACAATCTGCTACCTTGTCTCACCAAATCACCAAAGTATCCGCAATACCATGCGACGATTGACAGGGCCGGCCCGTAAGGCTTATCAACCTAGGCTAAGGCCTAAGGCCACCCAAAAACAAGGGCCTTCAATTTTATTTCTTTTCATATATTAGACTTATTATTATTATTTTTCTTTTTTTGCCATTTAAACAACGTTTCTGAAGGATATCCGTGGTATAATTTTACTTTTATTTTATGAACCCGGTTCATATTAAATATGTGTTTATTTTGTTACAAGGATTTAGTCAAAATATTTTTGACAAATAAGAATACATGTAGAAATAGGTTATATAAAATAAACTTTAACTAGTTAAAACTATATACACATTTTAAGCAATGGAAGCGAATGTAGCAAAATAACACGAACATTTTTATACCAAGGAGCACCCGTAATGGAACAAGATCACAAACATGCAAACACGAAATAGAACATCAACCATAGGGAGTTTAGATATACCTTCGGTTAGTGAATAACCGGTTGAGACGCTGAGGTTTAACGAACGAGTGCTAGTTACACGAACGAGAGATACGCGAATGTGAGCCGGGTCTCGACTGTGGTGGCCGGCGGTGCAGGCGGCGGCGACCGGAGGAGAGCGGCAGCGGCAGGGTGGGCCGGCGAGGCGTCGGTGGCGGCGGCGGACTACCCGAGGTGGTTGGGACCGGTTGTGGTTATGGTTGTTATGAGAGTTTTGTTTGTTAATTCTTGCAACCTCTCAAGTCCAAGACCAACCTTCATATAAATAATGGATGAAGATCTATGCATGTTTGCCAAGTGGCGGACATGCATAGTGCATGCGATCCCATTGGCCAAGATTTAGGTGCGCGACAAGTGGCAAGAAGATCCTTTGCATGTAATGCCATTGGCCGCGATTTAGGTACGCGACAAGTGGCGATGCAAGAGTGTTCTTGTCCCACTCGGTCCACGTACCCGTCTCTCAGTTTAATACCCGGGTATCGTTCGTAATTACCAGTTAAATTAGTTAAGTGGATTTTAGTTCGTTGCCCACAGTGTAACTCTTACGGGTCAAGACCCGGTCGGCAGCGTTGACTTATCGAACCGGACATAAATATCCAACAGCTCCCACTTGGACGGTCTCTGATAAGATCTCAACGCAGACAGCCATCGGTGTTCTAGCTATTCATAGCTGCCCCCAACAGGTCATGACACTTTAAAGTCACTAACCAAGGTATCTTCCCTTTAGCAACGGCTTGCTATTTGAAGACAATAGAGTTATGGCAATCGTTGTCATCTATCCTTTCTGTAAAAGATATCAATTGAACAATGAGACATGGATCAGATTCAATCTCATATGACGTTCAATCATTATCGTTCTCGTTCAAGAATCAAAGTGGTCCAATCAAACACACAGTAAGTTTGGGTAAGGCCTTACACTTCACCAGTTTGAATCAACGAGGGCGCCCAGATGTCTAACTGTTACATATAATGTAAGAGTACAGAATCACATCTTGACTATATACAACTCCCACTGAACTTCAGAACCACTCCCAACCAATGCCTTTATGACTGGCAGTTATGCGACAGCGGTTGACACTAATCAAAGAATAGTCTTTAGTAAACGAAAGTTCTAGTATGTATCTCAGGTCAGAGGATACTAAATGAGTATGCCTAGACCAAAAACATCTTATGACTAAGATCCATGAAGATGATTTGATGTGAGTTACATCCAGCGTCATTCATAATGAGGCCTGTGAATTTGGAAGTCAACTCCTTGAGTCCAAAATCAGAATAGTCTTAATTCAGAGTCGTTCCCATGAGTCTGACCGACTACGGATAATTTAGAATACAAGATTCATGGATTAAACGTATCAAATTCGAACACAGTTGTAGGATTCAAGAATTGCATTTAACTAGTAAATCAAAATGAATACAGGAATACAATTGTTTGATGTTCGTACATCCAAATACTAAATCAAAACATTTCACTAGCTAATCTAAGCCCAATAGCGTCCAGGTGACGGTCATGTTTCTCTTGAGTCATTGGCTTAGTAAATGGGTCAGCTAAGTTTTGATATGTGTCAATTTTGCTTATAACGATGTCTCCACGTTCCACAATCTCACGTATGTAGTGGAACTTTCTCAATATGTGCTTGGCTTTGTGATGTGATCTAGGCTCCTTGGCTTGAGCAATAGCACCTGTGTTATCACAAAATATCTGGATGGGTTTCATGATACTTGGAACCACATCGAGATCAGTTATGAACTTCTTCATCCAAGTAGCTTCCTTTGCGGCATCCGATGCGGCAATGTACTCAGATTCCGTGGTGGAATTAGCTACAACACTCTGCTTGGAGCTTTTCCATGAGACAGCTCCTCCGTTGAGAGTGAACACGAAACCCGTTTGTGAGCGAGAGGTATCTCGATCAGTTTGAAAACTAGCCTCAGTGTAACATTTTACAGTGAGCTCCTCATTGACTCCTCCAAATATCAAGAACATATCTTTTGTCCTTCTCAAGTACTTAAGGATGTTCTTAACTGCAGTCCAGTGGGCAATCCCAGGGCTCTGCTGGTAACGGCTGGTCATGCTCAAAGCATACGAGACATCTGGTCGAGTACATACCATAGCATACATGATAGAACCAATCGCTGAAGCATATGAAACTGCTTCCATTTGCTTTATCTCATGGTCCTCAGAGGGAGCTTGCGATTTGTCCAAGACGGTTCCTTTAGTCATTGGAACACCTCCTTTCTTGGAGTTTTCCATCTTAAAAGGTCTCATTACTTGATCTATGTATATGCTCTGAGTTAGCCCAAGAAGTCGCTTAGATCTATTCCTATAGATCTTGATTCCTAGAATGTAAGCAGCTTCTCCAAGATCCTTTATTGCGCAGCAAGATCCCAACCAATGTTTAATTTCCTTAAGCATGGGGATGTTGTTTCCAATGATCAATATATCATCTACATACAAGATAAGAAATGATATAGCACTCCCACTAGCCTTTCTGTAAACACAAGGTTCATCTTCGTTCTTGACAAAACCAAACTCTTTGACTTTCTGGTCAAAATGAAGATTCCAGCTCCGAGATGCTTGCTTGAGTCCATAAATGGACTTATTTAGCTTACACACCCTATTAGGATATTTTGGATCGATAAAACCGTCAGGTTGAACCATATAAACATCTTCGGAAAGATGTCCATTAAGAAAGGCGGTTTTAACATCCATTTGCCAAATTTCGTAATCATAGTACGCAGCTATGGCAAGTAATATCCTGATCGATTTGATCATAGCAACGGGCGAGAAGGTTTCATCATAGTCAATACCTTGAGTTTGAGTGAAACCTTTCGCTACTAGTCACGCTTTATAGGTTTGTATATTTCCATGCATGTCAGTTTTTCTCTTGAAAACCCATTTGCTCCCTACTGCCCGAGATTCGGGGGGTAGCTCAACCAAGTCCCAGACTTGATTGTCACGCATGGATTGCATCTCGGCTTCCATGGCCTCTAGCCATTTTGCAAAATCTGGATTAGAAATAGCAGATTTGTAAATAGTAGGCTCGTCATCAGACTCGGCTACTGTCAGGATTTCAGAACCCTCAACATTCCAAATGTATCTATCGGGTTCTTTACGAGTCCTGATGCTCCTGCAAAGGCTCGTGTTCAGGTCTGATTCGGTATCAACAATTTGTTGTGGTTCAGACGTTCCGACCTCGTCAACGGTTGTTTGTAGTCCTTGAACTTCTTCAAGATCTACTAAGTTACTTCCAGTTCCTCGATTAAGAATTTCATCTTCAAGGAAACTTTTAGCCTTCCTTTTGATGGAAATCGTATTTGCATCAGGATGGTAGAAGTAATAACCGCATTGGTTATAGTATCCGACGAAAACAACCTTTTTGCCTCGAGGTTCGAGCTTGTCATCAGAGTCACTTGTGATGTAAGCATCACACCCCCATACTCTTAGGTAACTCAAATTCGGCTTATGCCCATGCCATATCTCATATGGAGTTTTGTTTACCTTTTTGGTCGGCGCTAGATTTACGAGTCGAGCAGCAGTCATAAGAGCAAAACCCCAAAAGGAGTGAGGTAAATTTGTTCTACACATCATCGATCGAATCATATTTAGTAGGGATCGATTTCTCCTTTCACACACGCCATTAAGTTGGGGTGTGCCTGGTGGAGTGGGTTGTGAAACTATTCCATGTTCCTTTAAATGATCGAGAAATTCCAAGCTGAGGTATTCACCGCCTCGATCTTAGCGAAGCATTTTAATCTTTCTATTAAGTTGGTTTTCAACTTCGTTTTGAAACTCTTTGAACTTTTCAAAAGTTTCATGCTTATGCTTCATGAGATAGACATAAGCATATTGACTATAATCGTCGATGAACGTAACGAAGTATCTCTCGTGATTCCTAGTCATGGTTCTAAAAGGACCACATACATCTGAGTGTATGAGTCCTAGTAGATCACTAGCTCGTTAACCAACATGGATGAAGGGATCCTTGGTGATTTTGCCAGCTAAGCAAGACTCGCAATCATCAAATGAGTCTGTTCCGGTGGATTCAAGAATCCCCTCAGATTGGAGCCATTTTACGCGTGCCTTGCTTATATGGCCAAGTCTATAATGCCATAGGAATGAATCACTAGCACCGTTTTTCTGACATTTAGAAAGGTGATATATGTTAGTGCTAGACTGAACATTAATTTCATTGATACCGTTTCGAGGTTTAGCCTCAAAATAGTAAATACCATATTGATAAGCAGAAATAGCAACACCATTAAAAACATATCTAAATCCTTGTTCAAAAAGAAACAAAACTGAAATGATGTTCCTGGTTAAACCAGGTGCAAAAAGACAATTGTTCAAAACAATAACAAGACCAGAAGGACATGTAAGATTAAATGTGCCAGTTGCCAGAACTGGGACTCTTTTCCCATCGCCAACAATGAGCTCCATGTCTCCCAGCTTCAGTTTCTTCCACTTCTCAGGCTCCTGCAAGACATTAATGATGTGATAACCACACCCGGTATCAAATACCCATGTGTTGCTTGAAACAGTGAAAAGTTCGATAACATATATTAGAATACCTGAAGAAGTGCCTTCTCCATTAGCCTTCTTCACTTTGAGCTTGGCAAGATACTCGGGGCAGTTACGTTTTCAGTGCCCCATCTTGTTACACTCATAGCATTGCCGCTCTTCTGGAAGAGGGGCTTTCACAACTTGCTTGCTCTTGTTGGTGGCAAGTTTGGCAGCAACAGGAGTCTTTCCTTTGTTTTTGCTGTTATAACTTTTCTTCTTTGTTTTGGGCTTTTTAACACCACCAGATCGAACCATTAACACTTGGCTTACTTTGTTGGAAATGTTCATCTCTGTCGTTTTGAGCATCCCATCTAGCTCTGGTACTGTCTTTACCCAATCATTCATGTTAAAGTTCATAACAAATTGATCATAGTGACTGGAAAGAGAGTTGAGAATGAAGTCAACAGCCATCTCATCTTGGAGAGGATAACCAAGTTTGTTTAGTTGGTCAATGTAGCCTTTCATCTTGAGGACATGAGCACTAACTGAGGACCCTCTTGCATTTTACAGCTTACGAGTTGTTTCATGGTGTCATAGCGTTCCTGACGGGCTTGTTTCTGAAACATGCCCTTGAGTTGTTCAATCATGTCGAAGGCATTCATGTCTTCCATATTCTTCTGAAGATCTGGAGACATGGTGGCTTGCATGAGGCAAGCAACTTCCATGGCATCTTCTTTATGTTTGTCGAAAGCCTTCTTCGCAACCACAGTGTTGTTCTCAGGTGCGGTTGGGATCGGGGTTTCCAAAACATAAAGCCTTTTGCCATCTTGAGAACGATTCTCAAGTTGCGGTGCCACTTAAGAAAATTGGTGTTATTCAGTTTGTCTTTCTCAAGTATGGACTTGAGAGCAAAAGAGGAGTTGTTTTCAGATGACATCTGTTAAGCAAAAATTATTTAATTAGTATTTTTAATGTATTTCCTTATTTAGTGAGGTGAGACGATAAGGAACGAGAATCCGGTTAGAAGCTCTTTCTAAAGGCAGCTGGGGCATGCAACATTAGCGAGAGGTTTAAGTTGACTGACAACGAATGTCAATTGTGAGAGAAGCACAACTCCCGGGGTTTATGAGGCTGCGAGGACAACCTTTGTCCTTGCATTGATACGTTTGGCCTCATCTATGCCACTTTTGTTCTCGAGACGGCTGGGGCACGCAACACGAGAAGAAAAGTAATAGTCGTCCTAAAACGGTCACATGTGGAAGGGCCGGATGTGTCGACGGAACCCTTGCACCTTGGAAGGATAAACTAGACACCAAGTGTCGTGCTGTGGCTCCAACATTGATGGTTCGCATTATGCCCCGAGTGTTACTAGTAATAGGATGGCATAGACCATTGATTTTAATTTTTACCAAATAGGGTCGTTATAGTCGGTTTTAATTTAAGTATTAAATTTGCGACATAACCAAAAAAGACCATTTCACCTCTCGGGACAATTAGTTTTAGATAACCTATAAAACTAAGTTTGTCGTGACTTGAAATAACCAATTAAAGTTAATAGTGAATACTATTAAGTTTATGAGTTTTAAAGATGTGAGAAAAACATGTTATAAAACTCTAGTTGTTATAAAAATATGCAAGTTGCTAGAACTTGCTTTTCCCGATTTCATTTAAAAAAAAAACTTTTAAAGAATGCGTTTTGATATTAGGTTGAAGTGTGACAACATTTATCAAAAGGCAACCATAATAGCAAAAATGAATATGTAAATCAAATGGGCATGATTATGATCTTGCTAGAGCCAAGTAGCAAGATCAAAGGGGTCACAGTCACAAAACACAAAACAACCACAAGGATGGACTTGAGTGCATCTTGTTGTCTTGAGCGACTCCCACTAACTCCAAGACTCCTCTTGGCATTCGGTTTTGCTTCGGGGCTTCTAATCAACAATTTAACAAGTAAATATAACAAAGACAAAGAACCTTATCTATTACAACTTTGAACCACAAAGCGGGCCAAAACCATAAACTAATCTATTACAACTTTGAGCCGCAAAACTGGCCAAAACCATGAACAAAACCAAATATAAACACAACCACAAGGTCGGGCCCGATTTACATATTCAACATAACCAAAAGTATGTTTGGGCAATTTTTGGTCAAGCAAATATTTAACAATTAAAATATGACCAAAAATATATATAGCCTAAAGATAAAAATAAAACAAAAACTTTAGACTTTTAAAGTTTGTGATTTATTATTCCGGTGAAAAAAGACCGGTTTCGATTTGCATGTGGTGAGCATCGGCTCTGATACCACTGAAGGATATCCGTGGAATAATTTTACTTTTATTTTATGAACCCGGTTCATATTAAATATGTGTTTATTTTGTTACAAGGATTTAGTCAAAACATTTTTGACAAATAAGAATACATGTAGAAATAGGTTATTCAAAATAAACTTTAACTAGTTAAAACTATATACACATTTTAAGCAACGGAAGCGAATGTAGCAAAATAACACGAACATTTTTATACCAAGGAGCACCCGTAATGGAACAAGATCACCAACATGCAAACACGAAATAGAACATCAACCATAGGGGGTTTAGATATACCTTCGGTTAGTGAATAACCGGTTGAGACCCCGAGGTTCAACGAACGAGTGCTAGTTACACGAACGAGAGATACACGAATGTGAGCCGGGTCTTGGCGGTGGTGGCCGACGGTGCAGGCGGCGGCGACCGGAGGAGAGCGGCGGCGGCAGGGTGGGCCGGCGAGGCGTCGGTGGCGACGGCGGACTACCCGAGGTGGTTGGGACCGTTTGTGGTTATGGTTGTTATGAGAGTTTTGTTTGTTAATTCTTGCAACCTCTCAAGTCCAAGACCAACCTTCATATAAATAATGGATGAAGATCTATGCATGTTTGCCAAGTGGCAGACATGCATAGTGCATGCGATCCCATTGGCCAAGATTTAGGTGCGCGACAAGTGGCAAGAAGATCCTTTGCATGTAATGCCATTGGCCGCGATTTAGGTGCGCGACAAGTGGCGATGCAAGAGTGTTCTTGTCCCACTCGGTCCACGTACCCGTCTCTCAGTTTAAAACTCGCGTATCGTTCGTAATTACCAGTTAAATTAGTTAAGTGGATTTTAGTTCGTTGCCCACGGTGTAACTCTTACGGGTCAAGACCCGGTCGGCAGCGTTGACTTATCGAATCGGAAATAAATATCCAACAGTTTCTAGGCCCAATATTTAGGATTTTACACTAGGAGTCCGCACTGTCCATGCACGCAACACATCAACCCTCGTTGGCCAATACTGCAAGTCCCCAAATTTACATGGCCACTTTAGATGTTTTTAGGACAAATTCTAGGGTGACCAGAAACCAGGAAGGTACAATTATGTCTATCTTATCAGATATTAGTTCAATTGTTGTAGAAGTTACACCCACCCACCCGACTCACCACAACCTTACAACTTGGTGATGACTGATGAACAAGGGGTTAACCGATTTGAAAAGGATGACTTGCATGAGGAATTCATACAGAGTGGGCCTGAATTCATGAAGCAGCCCAGTTATATCTAGATATATATCAGTTTATATTCTCAAGATTACCGACATATAAAGAAGGATATATGGGGTTCGAAAACCCGACATTCTACAACATTCTTTCTCTTATGTTATATTTTTAGTTTATAAACCACAAGATAATAGAATACAAACAATGAAACAAAAGAAACGGAGAAAAAAATACGTGATGTAACTAATAATTTATTTATTTATTAGTTAATCATCGCAATCACCATTGTCATTTGTGTTGTTAATCCTTCTATTGTTTTAAAGTCATAACTCAAAAGTAAGTTTTTAGTTCAAAAGTTGATAGATGTTTGTAAAGACACATCAAACTAACAACTCAAAAAAAGAATGATTATACCCAAATATTATTTGAACTTAGTAGTTTTTATTGAATGTTATCTACTTAAAGATGAATGGTTATAATTTATCAAGAATTTAATTTGAGCTTAGATTATTGATTGAAAACATATCTAACATAAATCAATGCTATAACACGATTAAAAAAAAAATCAATGCTATAACACGATTAAAAAAATCAATGCTATAACACGATTAAAAATTTCGTTAACATGAATCTAAACAAGGAATAAGATAAACATATTTTTAGTGAATAAAGTTTAAGGGTTGCCATTAGTTACATATTATCTCTTAAACCTAAATAAGAATATAATTGAAAAGACACAAGATTAAAAATACCTAATGTATCAATCTTTTAAGTATTACTACACGCACGTCTACACGTAAATGTGTATAAATAAAAGTACTTGTCATTCTAACCCACAAATGATTTATTAAAGCTTTTGAGAATATTGTTCTTATTCAACTATCATTGCATTGCATACAATATAAATAAAAGTAGATATTCCACGAATTATTCATACTTACACATCAATTGTATTATTTCAATTCATTAAATTACAAACCGACACCCTTTCAAATTTGAAAAATAAAGTTATATATTTAAAAAATACTTCTGTACTACACACCCACTACATAAATGTGTGTGTGTATATATATATATATATATATATATATATATATATATATATATATATAAGGAGTTGGCCAGAAAGTCCAAATTTCCTAAAAAGTGTAAAAAGTCATAAAACACCATAATGTCAACCATAAAACACACCAAAAACCCACAAATAATATGATGAAGATTACTAAAACATCATGTATGTGGGTTTTGTGTTGTGTTTTGGATGTTAAGGCTCTGATTGTGGAATGACAAATATTATTGTGTTTTATGTTGTTTAGCATTGTGTGTTTTATATTCATAGTTCTACGATGGTGTGTTTGAAGTTTTTATGAACTATTAGAGTTTGAATATGGTGTTTTAGTAATATTCATTCTATTATTTGTGAGTTTTAGGTGTGTTTTATGCCTGAAATTATTGTGTTTTATGACTTTTTACACTTTTTAGGAAAAACACACTTTCCGTAGGATCCCCACTATATATATATATATATATATATATATATATATATATATATATATGTATCATATGACGTTTAATGGACCCATCTATTGTTTTAACTGTAATATAAGATGGTTATATAACCATCCACCTTACTCTCTTTCTCTCCCCTTTAAATCACCAAAACACGATATACAAATGTATTATACAAGTTTCGTAACTCTACCAAAAAAAAACTGTTTCTTATAAAATAAAAACCTTGATTATGGCGCGCTTGGAGCTTATTTTGAACCTTTAATTCTAAGTTCAAATAATACAACTTATTATTGTTTGTTCACATATTGAATACAATGTTTCTAGGCTAACCATTATTGCAATAAATAGATATGATAATAAATAAGTGAACACGAATTATAGAAACTAAAACTACATTATTATCCTTAGTTCATGAACTATTAGCATTTAGCATAAAACAAGTGCATTTAAGATCGGGGCAGTGAGCACATGATTTTGTTTAGTGGCTGATAGATGGCCTATGGCCCGATAAGGAAAGGGTTAATAGGGACTAGTAGGTATCCACTTGGTTTGTGTCATGGCCCACGGCCCATCATATATGGGCTTTAGTGCCCCATCAGTTGTCAGTACTAACTATCATAATCATTGCCGACGGGTGCATTCTAATTCTCTTTTCTCAATTAAAGGAATTGTTTGATGAAAATTGTAGTAAAACAATAACATTTAATTAGGCTGTTTAATATTTATTTATTTTTTTTGCCTGAGTTATTATTTTTTAACGGTCAACGAAATAAAAGTCAGGCTACACTGGTAATCTAATGGTAATAGGGGATCTCAGATGTTTGTGACCGTAGACAGCTGGGTAGCTCAAGCCCATCATCGTTAGTTTCGGGAAAAACCTATTGCCCAAAGGCCCACTATGGTAAAACCCGGTTGAGATTGAATTCGAACTTGAGACTTATGACTTTAAACCAAAATCTTCACTTACCCTCCAATACCAATTGAGCAATAGCTCATTGGCTTCTTGCCTGAAATATTATTAGACAGAATTTTACAGAAAGATGAAATGTTTCTTGCGAAAACAAAGATGAAATGTTTGTTAATCATATATATTTTATTACTTAATAAAAATGTAAAAGGATATTATTTGAAACAATAAAAAGTAAAATGTAAAAGGTCATAATATTTTATTTCTATATAACACATAAATATGTTTTTTTATTGCATCAAAATTGCTGATGCAATTTCTTATTCCTACTTTACAAACCAAACATTACTTAAATCCAAAATTTTAGAAATATCAATCTTTTCTAGAAATTTCACGGCCCCTTTGTGTTTAAAATATAAGATATTGTGTGGGGAAAGAATCAACCCCAAACCACCAATCTACCTTTTGACATATGTGCTCAAAGTACGTTTTCTTTATTTGGTTATATTTCATTTGTCCCAACTCCCAAGTGCCACGAAAGGTCGCTTCTTTTTTTTACGGTAAATTTGGATCACTGACGAACCATTGAAGTATCATCATGTCATTGATGAAACCATCTGATCATATCCATCTCCACTAGACATAATGCCTATTCACCAATTCTCATTATATATTATTATACACCAAAGAAATTCAATACCTAACAAAAAAAAGACCTACACTTGATTTCGTCCAAAGCGTAAAAGTTTTTTTTCTGTTTTCTCATTCATATTTTACATTGGTGTTTAGCCGTAAATTTAATTTAAGATTATATTGGGTTGATATTATTTCATAGACTTTCTTGCATTCTTATTCTACATAGAATGCATTATGAATTATGATTATACTGGCATTAAAAAAAAAAACTCATTTGAGTTGAGTTTGTTATTATGTTATCAAAAGTGTTATAAATAATTGAAGATAACAGAGAGTAATCTTTTTGTTATTTTTACCTCATGCAACACATCATCTATTATTTGGCATTTTAGTAAGTCAATGGTGCCAGGTTTCACCTATCTATGCAATTATCACTTGAGACCATCCAGAGACTCACAAAAGCATCAAGTCGTCACTGTGTGTTACGCCAGAGAGTTCTGCTCTTGTGGTGGCACAACGACTGTCAAGTGGCAGCCGGCGGTATGGTTTCCCGGGGGAACGCCCAAGTCAACCTCTGAAGCCAGCGTGAGCCCGGTTAAGACAACGTAGTCTGGCCGGAGTGGGGCAACAGACTCTCCAATTTAAGGAGTGTGGTAGCCTCGTAGACCAAACCAGAAGCACACTATGCGGCATCTAAGGTTTGATCGTACAAACAACAAACAAGAAAATGACTCACAGGAAGTACGAGTATAGGGAAACATCCCAATACAAATAATCGGAGTATAAAACTGAACTACGAATATATCTTCGGACGAACCAACAAGGGACCACCAACGTGAGATTTGGGTGGGGACCAAAAAAGCGGTCCACATCCGCAAATGTACCTATATAAATAACTAGATTTTTTCGTATAAGGTATGATTTGACTTAATTCCATCACTTTCTCTCTCTAATACTTACTTTCTCTGTCTACAAATTACCGATCATCACATATGAGGGTGGTCATAGAGAGACAAATACTATGTGGCAAGTCTCAAGGCTTTGTTTTGCAAGGCGTTATCTTCTCCTTGCCATTTCCCAACTATTAAACATAACTCAAGAATACCACTGTAAATCCCTGGGATCCCTAGGATCGATGACAAACATAATACATCACTCTTGATTGAGATGGAAGCATAAACAAGAACTAGTAGAAGTAGGAAAACTCTTTCATTCATTAACCGACACAGATTACAATCGGAAGAGTACACATACTACAACTTATACAAACTGATCACAAAGACCTAAACACATAGTTTCATGATACACACACTACTTTCTCTCTCTTCCTCTCAAGGTATTCATGCTTGGAATGTTCCCTTGGGAAATGTTACAAACATATTCCTATTTATACAAAGCTAAATCCTTAATTTGCCCTAAATCCTCTTTGACCATAAGTTTGGAAAGCTTTTCCAAACTTATGCTAAATCCACTTTGACCATAAGTTTAGAAGGCTTTTCCAAACTTATGCTAAATATGCATTGACTCTAAGTCCACTGACACTTGGACTTTTCACAGAATTGGTAAAGGTACAGTTACCATGTAGGTTACTACACTTATAACCACGTCAGTCAATACCAGAAGGGGAAATCTAAGTTTGAGGACTCCTGAAACATGTTCCTAAAGAATTTTAGCCAACAACATTGGTGTTCAAAAGAGATTACAACAATCCATGACATCGACGAAGAGATAGTGAAACAATAGAAGAGTTCCTTATACGATATAACAAAGAAGGCATGTTGGTAACTTATGCAGGGGTTCAATTATACACATATCGATTCCGTAATGGGGTGCGAAACACTCAGCTCGTGAATATATGAGAAATTTCCCAAAGTCAATGGAGGTATTAATGGAGCATGCAAAAGCATTCATTCATGGAAAGGGGCGTGTAAAACGTTAAAAGACGCTGACACCCAAAATATAAAATAAAACGCACCATGGAAAAAAACATATGTCGCACCACAAAAGAATACCAAAAATTGGAAAGACAATGATTACAACCTTAGTCGTATTCAAATAGAAATCAAAGTTTCAAGGCAAAGGCGACAAGTGAAGGTACGGCTCCTATCCTGAACCCACAAAAACCACTACTGAAATTTTAAGCTTCGAAAATATACAATATCTCGTACCACCAAAACAACGACCATGTTTCGAAAAGAATACTAAAAAATATTATGAATACCATAAAGAAAAAGGCCATGATACAGACGAATATCAAATCCTAGAAAACGAAATTGAAAACACTATTTGGTCATGAAATTTATCCCACCTCGTGAAAGATATCAAAGGCAAACACTAAAGTATGAGAAAACCTAAATGATCAAATGGATATAGACATGATTCAAGCCATATGGGCAATAAAAAGGAAGAGACGGTGCACTCAAAATATTGGATGTGACAACCAATCTCGTTTCCTCATATCTCCTCACTAAAAGGAAAAAAGGTCTAGTAAATATTTTTGGTATGTTGTCGTGACATAACATATAAAGGATGTATGTTCATAGTGGTAGTGCTTTTGAGATCATGTATTTAGAAGGTTTCAAACAACTCAGTGAATAAACAAAACAAAAGTTGGTTGAGGTTTCAATCCCATGAGTTAGCTTTTCCGGAGAGCTAGTTAAGCTAACGTGCCAAATCACTCTACCAGTAAATTTGGAAGAAGAAGGACAAAGAACATTATCTTTAACGTTCTTAGTTCTCGATGCTCGCTCGAGACACATCATTTGGGGACAACTGGGCCTTAGGGCTTTTGCTACGATTAGTTCCACCATCCATATAATCATAAATTTCCTCGCAGAAAAGGGAATTGATACCTTGTTTTATGAGATCCACATGCAAATCACTGAGGTTCGACAAGTTTTAGGAGGAGTCTAACTGCTCAACAAAGGGTGAGTAACTAAAAGTGAATGGGTAGTAAACCCAAGTGTTCTGGACCAGAATATTTTGGTCAGAGCATAGTTTCCAAAGTTCATTAAGACACGGTTGTGGGAAATACTATCTTCTTGGCTTGATTTTTTGCATGGAAACAAACAGATATGACAGGGGTACCACACAGATTTTTTTAACATTATTGAACACATATAAAGGTAGGACTCTTGTGGTACAAAAATGTCAAGAACAAGGAATCAAGAATAATAACAACTTTATAAGACACCAGTTGGCGCAGATTGTTTCAAACAAAACACAACACAGTCGGCACAGATTTCTGGCTGTAAAAAACACTCAGATTCTGCAGATCATCAATAAGATGGTCAGCTACAAAAGATGATCAAAACAGATCACAAGAACTCTCGAACAGAACAGAGATGAAACCATAACACAGATGGTTCTAGAGAGAGAGAAAGAAAGCAGTGAATGAATAATTGTGTATGAATGATCCCGGTGCCCATTTTCTTTTAATATATCCTGCACACACTTAAGCTCCACACAAAGCAATTGCAGTCCAACTCTTAGCAGCCCATCAGAAGCCCAATTCATAAACCAAGGCCCATGAAACACAAAAATAAGATATAACATATTGAATTGAAAATATAAAATATGAGATATATGTTTCAACAACCCCCCCCCCCCCAATTCAATATGCAAACCAATTAAAAAGTCCCAGATTTTCACAAACCTTGTTATGAGCTTGAACGAGCAATCCTTTTGTGAAAATATATGCAGTTTGATCTTCAGAGGAGACACCAATAGTCTTAATAACGCCCTTTGAAATTTTTTCTCTTAAAAAGAAGAGATCAATTCCAAAGTGTTTTGTATGTTCATGAAAAACGGGATTAACATCTATTGAAATAGTTGTTGTATTATCACAAAAGAGAGAAACAAGAAGTTTGACATCAATTTTAAGTTCAGTTAAGATGCTAAGAAGCCAAACAATTTCAAATGTCGCAGCACACAGAGCGCGATATTCTGCTTCAGTAGAAGATCTAGATATGGTTGACTGCTTTTTGCTTTTCCATGAAATAAGAGAATTCCTAAGAAAACAAAAAAAAAAATCAGTGTTAGACTTTCTAGAGTTAACACATCTAGCCCAGTCAGAATCAGCAAATGCTTTAGGATCTAAAGAATCCCCTTTTTTAAACAATATACCTTTACCAGGAGAACCCTTAAGATATCTTAAAAGTCTTAAAGAAATTTTGAAATGAGCACTAGTGGGACTGTGCATATATTGACTTAGATAATGAACCGAATAGGCTATATCAGGTCTAGCATGAGAAAGATATATTAATTTTCCCACTTATTTTTTATAAACAGATATATCAACTAAAACTTGATTATCCTTTTCACATAAATGAGCAAAAATATGATTGGCTTCAATCGGAATGTTAACAGGTTTACACCTAGTCAAACCAAACTCAGCAAGTAAGTCAATACAATATTTCCTTTGAGATAAACATAAACCATCTTTGGTTTTTGAAAACTCAATTCCAAGAAAATATTTTAACATTCCCAAATCCTTAATCAAAAACTTAGATTTAAGAAGAGATTTAATTTTAGAAATCTCAGTTGAACAACTACTAGTAATGACTATATCATCCACATAAGCAAGTAAAATAATAAACACAGATTTACTTGCTTTGACAAACATGGAGTAGTCACACGTACTCTGTTCAAAACCAAGTTCAAGTAAAACATTAACAAGCTTCTCATTCCACATGCGAGGAACTTGTTTAAGACCATAAAGAGACTTTTTAAGTTTACAAACCTTATTAACATGGTTGGAATTATAACCATTAGGAAGAGTCATATAAACTTCTTCATTCAAATTACCATATAAAAAGGCATTATTTACATCAAGTTGATGTAAATCCCAACCATTATTAATAGCAATAGTTAGAACACATCTAACAATAACCATTTTTCACAACAGGTGAAAAGGTTTCAAGGAAATCTATACCCTCCTTTTGACTAAAACCCTTAGCTACAAGTCTAGCCTTGTATCTTTTTATTTTGCCCGAGGCTTTATACTTGATTTTATATATCTATTTACAACCTATGGCTTTTCTATTAGGAGGTAAATCAACAATTTCCCAAGTATCATTTCGGTGTAAAGCTTCTAACTCATCATTCATAGCAATAATCCAATTTTTATTAGTTTTAGCTTCAAAGTAGTTTTTAGGTTCACAACTTTTATCAAGCACAGATGCAAAAGACATATTATCAGGATCAAGATTGGCATAAATCAACACTTTTTCAAGTCCATATTTCACTTTACCATCAACAATAAAGTCATTAAGTTTAGAAGGAAATTTAACATTTCTAGAGATTTCGTTAAAAAAAAAAAACTGCTAGGTTGCCCAGAACTATCTTCCCCAGAATTGCTAATGTTTTCCTCAACTTCTAGATCATGCTCAACCCTACCAGTTTCTAACTCAACACTACTTGGTTGCTGTACATCAGCCCTACCTAAAGCATTGTCAGAGTCATTAACAAGTTGCTAAGAATCATGACTTAATGATAAAGGACTCATGCTTGTGTTATTATCATTGGGAGCAGAGTCAGGTTTCGAATTTTGGGTGTCATTTTGATCAAATAAATTATAAAAATTCAATGTATTAACTTCAGAATCTGGATCAAGTAAAGTTTTCTTTTCTTTAAAAGGAAAAACAGATTAATAAAATCTGACATCCCTAGAATAAAACATTACTTTTTTATCTAGACTCCATAGTTTATACCCTTTTTTTCATTAGAATATCCAACCAAAACACATTTTTCAGCATGACTATTAAACTTACCAGAATTGTTTAAAATAGTGGCAAAACAAAGACACCCAATAATCCTAAGCTGACTCAAAACAGGAGCAAAACCAAACACAAGTTCATAAGGAAACCTACCATTTAAGACAGAATACGGGGTCCTGTTAATCAAATAGGTAGCAGTTAGAATACATTCAGACCAGAATTTAACAGGAAAACCAGCTTGAAACAATAAAGCTCTAGCAACATTTAAAAGGTGCCTATGTTTCCTTTCAACTGTCCCATTTTGTTGTGGAGTATGAACATACGAGGTTTGATGAATAATACCATTATTGTAACAAAAATCTTTCATTTGTTTGTTTATGAACTCAGTACCATTATCACTCCTGAACATTTTAATGTGTTTACTGAATTGGGTTTTAAGCATGTTAAAGAACCCTTTAATATTATAAAACACTTCATCTTTATTTTCATAAGATAGACCCAAACATCCGGTGTGTAATCATCAACAATTGTAGGGAAGTATTTAAAACCATCCCTACTTTGAACCCTATAAGGACCCCACACATCAAGATGAACAAGATCACCTAATGACTTAGTTTTATGTTCACTTAAAGGAAGAAGTTCTCTATGCTGTTTTGCCCTATGACATGTTTCACATTGTTCAAGTTTAACATCCTTTTTAATATTTAGTTTATCTTTTAAAACATGCAACACATGTTCAGCAGGATGTCCTAATCTAGCATGCCAAAGATTAACATCAAAACTAGCATTACACACCTTGTCAGAAATAGTAGAACTACCACAGAAATATAGCCCATCAAGTTGACTACCAGTCACCTGGACTTTCTTTGTTTGAGAATCATGAATATAACAATTATGTTCATCAAAAGAAACAATAAGATTACAATCCTTGGCAAGTTTATGAACAGAAACAAGATTAACATAATAGTCAGGAACAACAAACACATCATATAAGATAAGGGGTAAATTACACTTTTCGTCCTTTATATTTGTATCGGATTGCAACGGATAACCTTTAACTTCAATAATTACAGTCACAATCCTTTATTTACAAAATCTGTTACACTCTACGTCCTTTAGTACTAAGCAGATTAAAATTTTCAGTTAAGTTTATTCACTTAAGGGTATTCTGGTAAATTCATGCTTTTATTTAAGTGATTAATAAATAAAACCAAGAAAAATTGAATATACACTTCATCTTCCCCAATTTCCTAACCCTAATACCCTAACCACCACATCTTGCCACCACCACCTCATCCTGCCGCCACCACCTCAAATCTTGTCACCACCACCACTCTCCGGCCACTAGATATGATGTTTGAGTTCTCTTCTGATGGTGAGTGTCTTTGGTGTTCTTCCTTCACTTTTATAACCATGGGTTGCCAAATAGTTTGATTTAATTGTTGACTATTTTAATCGCCAACTACCACGTTTTGTTGTGAATAAATAATCAATGGTTAGGATACACCAAAGAAATTTCTATTATTGGGTGCTTGATCAGTTAAATTAAGTTGACTTCAACTGAGGCTTTAAAGGAGTAATAAAACTTTCAGCAAGCACTTGTTTATGTGAAGTAGACGATCTGTGTGAGTGGAACGGTATAAACTTCATTTTATCTTAATTTGTTTGGTTTTCTTGTTGACTGATAAAGGGCATGCAATTTATTGGTGTTGTTGTGGTGGTGACGAGATTTGAGGTGGTGGTGGCGGCAGGATGAGGTGGTGGTGGCAAGATGTGGTGGTTAGGGTTTTACGGTTAGGAAATTGGGGAAGATGAAGTGTATAATCAATTTTTTTTTGTTTTATTTATTAAACATTTAAATGAAAGCATGAATTCACCAGAATACCCTTAAGTGAATAAACTTAACTGAAAATTTTAATCTGATTAGTGCTAAAGGACGTAGAGTGTAATGGGTTTTGCAAATAAAGGATTGTGACTGTAATTATTGAAGTTAAAGGTTATCCGTTGCAATCTGATACAGACATAAAGGACGAAAAGTGTAATTTACCCTAAGATAAGCTTATCACTTAGTTTAACATCACCAATCTTAGTTACTAAAGCACTAGTCTCATTGGGATGTTTAACTTTAATGTTATATTCTGTAACATCTGTCTGATTTATAAGATTAATATCATCCATAATCATGTGTTGATTTGCCCCCCGAATCAATTATCCACCCAACCTTTTTCCCATCATTTACAAAGTTGGAAAAACAATAAGCAGATTTAAAGTCATAAGTAGGCTTAAACACATCAGCATAACTGTTAAAACAAACATAATTAGACCTACCAGCAAAATTACTGCCTTGAGTTTCACTTCTGGACTTATCATTCAATTGGCTAAGTAATTGAGCAATCTGTTCATTAGTTAAACCATTCACAGTAGAAGATGAAGCAGTTTCAGAAGCATCAACAACCACATTATTACTAACCCTGCCTCCCATATTACCACTAGATTTAGACTTCATCCAAGAAGGGTAACCAACCAGTTCAAAACATCTCTCAACAATATGTCGAGTCTTGTTACAATGTGAGCATTTAAGATTTGGGTTAGGAGTTCTAACATTTTTATTTTTAGAATCAAAAGATTGATTGGTTTTAACAACAAAACCAACTGGATTACTAGTTACCTTTTCAGAAAAATGGGATTCTACTCTGGAAATAACAGAGAAGGCATCCTTCACAGAAGGAAGAACTTCTCTTATTACAAAGAAGTTCTTAGAGACTGGTAAGTACTGTCAAGACCTATTAAGAACTGCATCAGTTTAATTAAATCATTGAAATCATTAAACTGCTTGGATGCATCACAAGTACAAGTAGGAAGAGACTAAATTTAATCTAGTTGTTTGCACATGCAATTAAGTTTATGATAATACTCAGAAACAGGCATGCCATTTTGAGAAAAAGAATTAACTTTTTGATACAAATTAAAGACCACAGACCCATCAACCTTATCATATGTTTCCTTTAATTCTTTCCACATAACAGATGCTAATTTTGAATAAACATGACCCAAATATAATTCCTCAGACACTGAACTCAAAATCCATGTAAGAACAATAGAATTACAACGATCCCACTTCTTCCTAACACTTCATCAGTAGTAGATCTATGATGTGCGTTAGGTGTGATATGTTTTTATGTATATTTTAAGCCCTTTTAACACTTTAATCAAGTTTTAAATTTATAAAACACGATATTCTACTAACATTAAACATACATATGGGCAAGTGCACCCATCGTGAGCGTAGTATAGTGTTAGTAAGATACCGAGGTCATCCAAGGACACAAGAGCTTTTAATACCGGTTTATCCTCAATGTCTAAACAAATTAAAATTTTAGAAAAGGTTTTAAACATGAAAATTAAAAACTAAAAATGTTGAAAATAAAAATAAAAATAAAACAGATAGACAAGATGAATCACTTGGATCCGACTCGCCTTTAGTTTAACCTTTGATGATTTCCGCACTTTTTAAGAGATTATCTTAGTTATAGTAGTAGGCCCCTCTTTTGAAGGTGACGTTACCCTCAACCCAATAGTTTGAGTCAGCAAGGATACAATCCTAAAGGGTTGGAATATTGGAAGATAATTAATTAAGTTATTAATGCATAAAGTGGTAGGCCCCTCTTTTGAAGGTGACGTTACCCTCGGCTAAGTGGTTTGAGTCAGCAAGGATACAATCCCAAATAGCCGGGTTAATGTATTAATAGTAGTTTACATATGAGGGGATCAAGCCATTCGCACCCCCGTCATCCAATACCAGTGGGTATTGAAGGAGGTCCTAGTAAGCTTGACCCAGGTCCTTGCAGGATCTATACACTGAACAAGGCAAGAACCTTACCAAACCATTCCCTTAACCCCCGACCAGGTAGCCAACATATCTCTATATAGACCGTAGAGATATGAATGGTGAAAATCTTTTATTTTATATAGACAGTAAAATAACGCCTAGACACCACGGACAAATGATAAGGAAGTTTCACCTTCAACATAAGAAACTAGTTATTAAAGTCATTAATACAAAACCAAATAAAAAGTGCGAAAAGATTAAAAATCAAAAGTATTACACTAAATGTTTGTCTTCACTAAGTGATGTAAGAGACTTAGGCAAACATGGCCTTTGATTGTCAAGAACTCTTACAATCAATCTTGGATCCCGAGACTACTACACACACTCTAGATGCATGATGGATGATGGTGGTGGATGTGGGTGTTGTGATGGTGGTGGAGTGTGGGTGAAGTGGTAGAGTGGTGGTTTGCCAAGGGATGCCTTTGAAGTGAACCAAGCACCTCTATTCATAGCCTGTACAGAAGCCCGGACACGGCCCCGTGTCCGCTGGGCACGGCCCCGTGTCCATCCTTATTCTCTTTCTTCATTAATTGCAATTTGTCTGCATTAGCTCCACACGCCCCCGTGTCCGCTGGGCACGGCCCCGTGTGCAGAAACGTATCTGTACTATCAAGATTTGCTTGGTATCTGCGAATCTTAGTGTTGACCACGGCCCGTATTGAGCTGGACACGCCCCCGTGTCGGGAATAGAAGCTTCTATAGCTTTGTCCTTTCTACAGACAACTGGCCACGCCCCCGTGTCCGCTGGGCACGGGGCCGTGGTCAGCCTTCTGTTGCCTTGTTTTTACTTGGGAAGATGCTGTCGAGGGGCCAAGCATGCCGCGTTTATTCCCTTTCTTGTATTTATACTAGATTTTGCTGCATATTTGTTCCTTCTATTCATTTACGCTCATTTAGTCCTGAAAATACAAAAGGAGGACAAAAGCACACTTTTTCCAACATTAGTACTAGAAAAGGGTTAGTTTTATGCATCATTTGATGTCAATTATATGTTGCATTTTACACACATCAATCTAACACAAGAATCATCAATAAACCCAAATTTATTTTTAACTTGTAGAGCCAGATTCATAGAATTAGGCAATTAGCCCAAACATTGTAATTATCAGTGCCTTTCAGTTTTATATTAACTATGGTCAAGTTAGCCGAATCACTAGGATGAAGGTATAAAGGGTCACCAACTTCTATTTTAATAACAAGAGTGCCACTAGTAGATGCAACAAGAGAATCACTATCCTTATTAGTCATGATAAAACCAACCAAGAAAAACAAGTAAAAAAACAGTAACAAATATGGCGAAGCCAAGAAAGTGAGTCAAATCAGAGGTTCGTCACTCAAGTGGTGCCTCTGCAAACTATGTCAAGGGTGCCACACTCAACTATGTCAAGAAACAATAATAAACACAGAAAAACAAATAATCACCAAGAATGCAACAGAGTGAACCCTCTCTGTGTCCCAAATCAAACCGGTCTTCACTAACCCGGTATCAATATGCCTAGACTCACTGACTCGGTGATGCAAAGAAAATAAAAAACAAGAAAGAGATAGAATACTCTCACAGTGGGTACGTATAACTCCAGCAGATCAGACTTGTAACCTTCACTTAGGGTTACAAGCAACTGATCAGTAGATAATCACCAAAGTTCTGTTGGTTTGCCCTTTAAACGAGACCAACGAGAACCCCTTCAAAACATAATATAACCCTAGAGATTAGGGTTTCAATCTTCAAAGAGGCACAAACTCCAAGAAGACGAGCACCACCAGATATGGAATCAGCGGATCTTACTGGAACCACCAAGACTCTGAAAATCACAAGAAACCTTCAAAAATCAACCCAGATCAGATAGGAAACCCTAGAACGCAGCGGAAGATGAAAAAAAACCAAGAGCACCTAGTGCTTTGATACCATGTCAAGAACAAGGTATCAAGAATTATAACAACTTTATAAGACACCAGTCGGCGCAGATTGTTTCAAACAAAACACAACACAGTCGGCACAGATTTCCGGCTGTAAATAACACTCAGACTTTGTAGATCATTAACAAGATGGTCTGCTACAAAAGATGATCAAAACAGATCACAAGAATTGTCGAACAGAACATGGATGAAACCCTAACATAGATGGTTCTAGAGAGAGAGAGAGATAGAGAGAGAGAGAAAGAATCAGCAATGAGAATGAATAATTGTGTATGAATGATCCCAATGCCCTTTTTCTTTTAATATATCCTGCACACACTTAAGCTCCACGCAAAGCAATTGCAGCCCAACTCTTAGCAGCCCATCAGCAACCCAATTAATAAACCAAGGCCCATGAAACACAAAAATAAGATATAGCATATTACATATTGAATTGAAAATATAAAATATAAATATGAGATATATGTTTCGACAAAAAGAAACGTTTCATGGGACCAGAATGAAGTAAGTCATGCTTGAAGACGTCTAAAAACTACTAGCTGCAGGCAGTGTTTCAGTTTCGCTAGTCGGGTGGTGGGGTGGATACTAGCGATTAATCGCCGCCTAGGCGGTATTTTTACAACCATGGTTGCAGGACATTTCTTTACCGAAGTTGGGTCGCAAATCTGGTGATGGTGAAAAAACCGGATGGCACATGGAGAATGCGTGTTGACTTCAAAGATTTTAATAATACATGCCCAAAAGATTGCTACCGATTATCTTAGATAGCCATCAAAATAGATTATTTGGCTGGCAACTGTTTAAAATGTTTTTTGGAAGCTCACAAGGAATATCATCAAATTCCAATGACAAAGCATGATGAAGATAAAAATGCATTCATCACAAGCAACGACTTATACTGTTACACAAGGATACCTTTTGGATTGAAATAATGAAGTAGAGTATGAGGCCCTATTGGGCAGACTCTGATTGACAAAACAATGAGAAATTCGGCGTTTGGTAGCACACGTTGATTCCCTTTTAATCTCGAGCAGATAAAGGGGGACTGAGAAGCAAGAGAACCACACATTGTCTAATAGCTAGCACAGGCACGAAAACTAATGAATAATTTTGAAACATCACCACATAACAAGAACAAAAAGTGGAAGTTAGCTTTCATATCTTTTAATCACTTAGCAAAAGATGTTCATGTCAAAGTACTAAGTGCACCATCCATTGGCAACAATGAGATCCTTCCTATTGAAGTAACACCAACATTGTGTATGACACCAATATATAGTTACTTGACTAAGGGGTAGGGGTAGTGATCCCTCATCACTCACTCATTACTCATAACATCCAATCAAGTTCCGCCATGTCATCAACCATTATTCCATCACTCACAACCTTTTTTAGTGGAAATGGTCATCACTCACCACCACACCCGACAATTTCCCCCACAACCAACAATTTCCCTCACCACCCAATACCCCATTACGCGTGAAAAATACCACGCGTTATTAAATTGATGCGTTATTAAATTGAGTGGCGGTGGTGTGAAAACATGTATAACGCGTTATACAAGCCCATCACGGTGGAAAACACCTCCACCCCGGGTCCCCTAACAATATACCAATAGAAAACAAAGTTGAAGCATGAAAACTCCATGTGAAGTCCTTACAATATCAAATGCAAATTGATAATTTGTATAGAAAACTTACTTTGGTCCTTTATTACGATGCATTAGGTTAGAATTACAAAGTCTTGAAGATTGCCAAAGACACGCACCGTATGGGGGTAAAAAAATATTGTTCTTGTTTCATATGCCTTATCCTTCCAAAAGTGGGGCATTAATATTGTGGTACCATCCCTCGAAGCTGCTGGGAAAAGTTAAGTTTCTACTCGTAGCCATTAATTATTTAACCAAGTGGCTCGAGGCTAAGCCACTAGCCACGATCGCAGGGCAACAAGTTAAAAGGTTCATTTGGGAGCAAACCTTGTGTAGATTCGGCCTCCCCGGTACATTGCCAGTGATAATGGCTAACAATTTGCAGAAAATCCTTTCAATTGATAGTGTGAATAGTTACATATTAATCAAGTCTTTACTTCAGTTGAACATTCGGAGGCTAATGGTCAGAACGTTTGTACCAATGGAAGTTTAGTGGAAGAAATAAAACATCTTATGGGAAATAAAACAATGATATATGTTATGAACTAAAACGTTTTCTTTGTTTCGTTTTTTTAGAGTAAATTACAGGTTTTGTCCTTTAGGTTTGTACCAAATTGCTGGCGGTGTCCTTTGCCTTTAAATTTGACGAGTTTTGTCCTTAACGTTTTAAAATCCTGCATGTTATGTCTTTTAGCCCTAACTCAGTCAAATTTTTTTGTTAAATATGGCCATGTGCCTTACACATGAGGGTGTTCTTGTCATTTTACCTCTCTAGGGACTATTGAGTAAATAACTTATACATCAAGGGACTAAATGTGTAAAAAGATTAAAAAATAAGATATAAATAAAAAAATAAAATTAAAAAAATCTCTCTCCCTCTCTCTCTTCTCTCTTTGCAATCGGGGCAACCGGCGGACACTCTCCGGAATACTCCCACCTATGCAGTCAATCTCGGCGATATATCGGTGATATCTCACCGATATATCGGTTATCGGACCTTGGCTGGCATATCGGTTTGAAAAATCGGTAATAATATCGGTGCCGATAATATCGGTGATATATACCGATATATCGCCGATATTTTGTAATTCTGATATCGGTCATCTCACCGAGAATATCGATAGGCCCAACAATGAAGTGAAAATTGAACAGATAAGCTAAAAAAAGATAAAAACACATATCTATTGCGACTCCGACGACGATTTCCGGCG
Source organism: Helianthus tuberosus (assembly GCA_030545235.1). Lineage (NCBI taxonomy): Eukaryota > Viridiplantae > Streptophyta > Magnoliopsida > Asterales > Asteraceae > Helianthus > Helianthus tuberosus. The sequence continues at coordinate 27,457 of JARYGA010005683.1, forward strand.
AAAAATTCCGATTCCCGTGATGCTTTCTGCTAGAAAGCAAGAAGAAGAAGGTGAAGAAGAGAGCGGCTGGGTGTTTTAGCGTGTTTTAGGTTTAGGGTTTCTGAAAACAAGGAAGAAGAAGGTGAAGTAGCGGCTGGGGTTTTTTTAGCGTGTTTTAGGTTTGGGGTTTTATAAACTTAATGTATTTTAACATTTAGCCTTTCTGTCTTTTACCAGTTTCCATTTAGTACCTAAAAGTTGTAAAAAAATCCATAAAAATGTAAAATTAGTTTGGGTTCGAAAACAACTTATTTTAACACTAAATATGGCTAAATTGTTGCACTAATTAGTTCTAGATGTTAATATAGATATTAATATACATATATTATATAGTTTCTATATATATAATATATCTTACATTATATTATAAATTACCGATATCCCACCGCGATAACCGATATCTCAAATATCAGTCCTTGACCGATATCCGATATTTTTCCGCATTAACTGCATAGACTCCCACTCAAATAATTACTGGGAACATTCAACTGCTCCACACTCACCAACCCAAAAATACTCTCCGACAACGGCCCCATCAACTCATTAAAACTCACATCAAACACCATCACATTACTCAACAACCCAGTCTCATCCTGGACACAAGACCTCAATCCGTTATCATAATAATGTCAATCATAATAATCTCATTAATAAAATAACATCCAAATCTTTTTTTTTTTTTTTTTGAAAGGTAAACTTCATTCAACCAACACCACCACAAGCGTCCTCAAAGCAAGGACCCAAGGGGGAACCGAATTACATCAAATCCAACGGGTAATTACACCACTTATTCCAATCTACACTTTTATGTCTAGATCTATTACGAATCCAAAAAAACGACAAAATTTTTATATTTTCGAATACCTCCTTCGCTCTCCTAGGCTTGTTATTGAAGATTCTAGCGTTCCTCTCATTCCATAAAACCCACATAGCCGTATACATAATACTTTGGATAATTCGACCTTCTTTTTTAGACTTCGACTGGTCAACCGTCAAGCGAACCAAATCAGCAACTTCAAACAACATCGTAGGAGGCAATCTACACCAAGCTTCTAATCTGGCCCAAACTTCTGTTGAGAATATACAGCCCGTAAAAAGATGCAGTGTAGATTCTTGGCCCGCGTCACACATCGAACAATCCAAACTGTCAAGCGCCATCCCTCGTTTAATCAGATTCATCTTTGTAGGAATTCTATCAAGGCCAATTCTCCAAGCTAATATTTTGCATTTAAGAGGCGTCCAGCCTCTCCAATCTACGATCTGCAAGTTACCTGCCATCAAGCCTTCGGACATCAGAATCTTAGCGCTTTTAACAGTGAAAATACCATCTTTGCCTGGATCCCATTTCCATTTGTCGTTCCCTTCCTCCCATTTGTATTCATGGACATCGGCTAGCAGCGCAAACAGTTCATTAACTTCTTCAAGAGAGCTTGGGACCGATCGCCATTCCCAGTTCATAAAATGAACACCTTGTTGGACCTGAATTCTTTCAGCTACATTGACCCATTTCTTTCTTTCAAGCCGAAACAGATGAGGGAAACGGAGACGTAAAGGCTCATTACCAAGCCATTTGTCTCCCCAAAAAGAAATATCATTCCCGTCCCCAACAGAAACCGCAAAGAAGCAGTTGAATCTAATACCATTAGGGGCCTTTTTATCTCCTATCTTTACTATCTCTTTCCAACATCCCTTTGTCTCTTGATTACATGGTAACATCAACCACATTCTACTCGAGCCATGACAACCAATGACAATCTTTTTCCAAAGACAATTCCTTTCTCTTTTAAACCTCCAAGCATCCAAATCTTTATCAAACAATTCTTTAGGCACATTACCTTCAAACTCAGTAAACTGGAGATCTAAAAACTTTAATTTTGGTAATTTAAGCACAACGTGAGGGAATATTCCGGCAAACCTGTTGTTGCTGATATCAAGCTCAAACAGAATCTTCAAGTTTTTAAACTTTTTCGGAATTGTTCCACAAAACCGGTTCGCGTTTATATGAAACAACGACAGATCTCCGGTAGGTATCCGACAATGTCGCCGTGGTTGAGGTCTATTCTGGCAACAGTTCTTTCTGAACGATTATCCGGTGCGGGTGCATAGAACACTCCGGTGTAGCCGCACACACCGGATCCAACCCAATCAACGGTCCGATTTTGTGGATCTGAGAGTATCGCTTGCTTCCATGCTTGTAAAGCAATATAAGCATTTCTCAACCTAGGGTTTTCGAACAACAGCGATGGATCCACCGTCATGCTTTCACCTTTGTCGCCGTTCTCGTCGAGGTAGTACAGAAGCTGCCGTTGCCGGGTGTACTTCACCTCGCCGTCGGTGAGCCCGCTGGAGCCGAAGCCGGCGACGGCGTCATTGAACAAACATAAAACCCTAAGAGGTTAAAATGAAAGCAGACAAAGAAGAAGAAGGGAGATTAAACAATTGGTCTTCGTTTTATTCTTTAATCTTTTTAGGAAAAATTACAAGTTTTGTCCTTTATCTTTAGGGTACTTTACAGGCGGTGTCCTTTTTTTCAAATGTTGATAGGCAGTGTCCTTTAGTAGGTATTTTGTTACAAGTTTTGTCCTTTCCACCCAACCTGGTTAAAAAAACTCAGTTAATTTGTGGCACATGATAAGCACATGAGGGTAATTATGTCTTTTCCTTATCCCTTTACACCTACCCCATTTATTATCCCTGATAAACTCTCTTGATAACATCATTCACCCCCAATTCGTCCCTCAGGTTTCACACTTAGGGTTTCTACCACACAAAATCGCTGATCAAAGAACAAGATGTCGCAGCACGATCATGGATGGTACATTCGAGACCATCTTGACAACGAACAGGTTGTTGATCTATATGGTGAGTTCTTCAACTTAAATTTGAAACCCTACTTCAATTTTTTGAGCTAAAAATTGTGCATTTTGCAATGTAGTAGTGTATTAGTTGATAAATTCTGTGAATGTTTGATTATTTGCAGATGGTTTTCCCCATATCTTCAGTTTTCGGATTCATCATGGTGGTAGGCTGACAGTACCTCCAGGACGTGAGTATGTAGGAGGCAAGGTAGATTTTGTGGACTTGATCGACATTGATAAGTTTTCTGTGATTGAGCTTGATCTTATTGCAAAAGAAAAAGAATCTGAGACTTGGTTGGTGAAAACACTTAATACCAACCACACTTGTGTACCAACCAGAAAACATTATGCTTGTACCACAAAGTTTCTATCACAAGAAATGTTAGATCAGCTTGAAGAAAACCCAGACATCCCTGTGAGGGCAGTTCAAGAACAGTTTCAAAGAAAGTATTCAGTGGGGATTTCTAGGATGAAAGCTTATAGAGCTAAGGTAATAGCCAAGAAAAATGTTGAAGGAGATCATGCAAGTCAATATTCTTTACTGAGGGACTATACCAATGAATTAATAAGCAAAAACCCAGGTACCACTATGAAGATAGAGCTTGAGTTGGGTAAAAACCCTGAGGACCAAGAAAGACAGTTTAGAAGAATCTATATATTAGAAGAATCTATATATGTTTGGCAGCTTTAAAAGAGGGTTTCAAGGCACTTGGCAGGGATTTATTGGGGCTGGATGGGGCTTTTATGAAAGGGCCATTCCCAGGCCAGATGCTAACTGCAGTCGGTGTGGACAGCAACAATGGAATATATCCAGTTGCTTATGCAATAGTCGAATCTGAAAATCTCAGCTCCTGGACATGGTTTTTGGAGCTCTTGGCAAGTGATCTTGATTTGGGAATTAACTCAAACTTCACATTCATAAGTGATAGACAAAAGGTATGCCCTTTATTACTTTCAACTATTTTAGTTAAAACTGTTCATATTACTTTCAAGTTTATTGATTATGTTGGTTGTATGTTATGAAATAGGGAATACTGCAAACAGTGACAAGGTTGTTTCCCTGTGCTGGGCACCGATATTGCCTTAGACACATCTATGAGAATATGAGGGGAACCTTTAAAGGAGATCTGTACAAAAACATGCTCTGGAAGTGTGCTACTGCTACTACTATTCCTGAATTTCAAACGGCCATGGATGAGTTGAAGGCCTTTAACAAGAAAGCACACTTGTGGTTGTCTAAGATCCCACCTTTACACTGGACAAGATCACACTTTTCTGGTAAGTTACATATTCATATATATTCTGGTATGTTATATTGAAGTATAATGAAGTAATTTTGAAGTAATTTTTTCGAATATAACAGGTAGGGTAGTATCTGATGTTTTGTTAAACAATATGTGTGAGTGTTATAATGGCAAGGTGATTGAAGGCAGGGACAAGCCCATAATAGCTGCACTTGAGTACATCAGGGAATATCTTATGAGAAGGATTGTGACGGTTTTGAAAGTAATAGAAAAGTGTGATGGATTGCTAACACCAAGAGCCACAGAAATGTTAGAGGAGATCAAGAAAGATGCAAGTCACTATCATGTTCAGTGGAACGGAGGGGAGTACTATGAGGTTAGTGGGAAACCCAATCATGCTCGTGTGGTGAATTTGGATGCAAGAACATGTAGTTGCAGGGGTTGGGAAATAACAGGTAATAAACTGTTTGCTATAGTTTCATGGGTCAAACTGTATGGCGTATGGTATATGGTATAATGTATATGCCTTTTTCACAGGGTTACCTTGCAGACATGTTGTGGCTGCACTTTGGTGTATGGCTGCAAATGGAGGAAGGGTTGGGGCTATAGAGAGTTGGGCTCATCCGGTGCACACAATGGAAAGATGGAGGCTGGTGTATTCTCACAAGATAAACCCATTGAATGGCAGGGCTTTGTGGACAAAAATTGAACTTCCGACAATTATCACACCACCTAAGCATCATAATCAGGTGGGAAGACCAAAGAAGTTAAGGAAGAGGTCTACGGCTGAAATTGAAGACATGACACAGTCCGGAAGTTTGACAAAAAAGCACACTCAAGGTGCTTGTAGCAAGTGTAAGCAGATAGGCCACAACTCCAGGACCTGCAAGGGGAAAAGTACGACGGCTGGAACAAGTGTCAAGGCTGGAAGTGGAACAAGTTCGAAGGCTGGCAAGGGTGTCAAGGCTGCCAAGGGTGTGAAGGCTGCCAAGGGTGTGAAGGCTGCAAAGGATGGAAAGGCTTGATAGACTAGGCTTTATGTTTGCAAGGTTACACGTTTTGGGTGTTTTTGAACATGTTTGCAAGGTTACAGTTTATGTATTTTGAACATGTAGTGGTCGTTATGTTTTGGTGGTATGGTTATGTATGCAAACTGATGCAGCATTATGTTTAGGATTATAACTCCTTATAACTATAATTGTAATGCTTATTGATGTGGTTTATGGTATTTTCATGTGGTCGTTATGTTTTGGTAATTGGTCGTTTACTTTTGGACATTGCACTTTGGTACTGTTTTCGACATTCGTCGTAATGTTTTTGACACTGGTTATGTATGTTTTCGACATGGTCGTAATGTTTTCGACATTCGTCATGCCCTTACATCAGTACATAATACATTTGTATTTCATTAACACAAAAAAACAACATACATTACATAATGTCCTTACATCTGGATTAAAAACTACTGCACTTAAACAAACAACACATAAACTATGAACAAGACCCAACTTAGAACCAAAATCTTCTTCAATTTTATAGCTTTTGCTTCACTTTCTTTAAGTTTGCCTTCAACAACTATGTTGGCCTGATTAAGCAACTTGTTAGATTCTTCCAATGCGTTCTTCCTCCTTAGCAAACCAGGTATGATATCGATGCATCTTTGACACCTTTCCTGATCGTACCAGCCAATAAATCGACAATTTCTCCCCTATATTACACATCATAACATGTATTAACGATCTACATCACAATCAATTCAAATCTAGAGTGCTTACCGGTTCAGGGCATGCATAAAATCGACGACCAGGGTTCTTGCTAGTCCATGATGTTACGATCACAACCTCTTTCCCACATTGGCAGATAACCATGCTTAATCGCCAAGATCACATTCAGAAATCCCTAAAAGTTGAAGTCTTTTTACTGCACATTGGAAATTAGGGTTTGTGTTGGTTTATAAAAGGGGGAAATGAAGTGGTGGGGTGGAAAAGACATAATTACCCTCATGTGCTTATCATGTGCCACAAATTAACTGAGTTTTTTAACCAGGTTGGGTGGAAAGGACAAAACTTGTAACAAAATACCTACTAAAGGACACCGCCTGTCAATATTTGAAAAAAAGGACACCGCCTGTAAAGTACCCTAAAGATAAAGGACAAAACTTGTCATTTTTCCATCTTTTTATAAATTTAGTCCCTTGATATAAGTTATTTACTCAATAATCCCTGAAAAAGTAAAATAACAAGAATACTCTCATGTGCAAGACACATGATCATATTTAACAAAAAAATCTGACTGTGTTAGGGCTAAAAGACATAACGTGTAGAATTTTGAAACGTTAATGACAAAACTCGTCAAATTTAAAGACAAATAACACCGCCTGAAATTTGGTATAAAACAAAACTTGTAATTTACTCTTTTTTTTTTTTATTTTCAATTACAGGCACTTATGTATAGTCTTGTCTTAATCAATAATCAATGACAACGTATTGAAATGGATAAATCCAATTTTATATATTGCTAGAATGAAAATAAGATAACAAAAAGAATAACTCCAGGTCTAAAGCGAGCAACGGTATCACATAATACGAAAGAGGGTTACACGAGCCTAGAGCCCACAGGTCTAAAGCGAGCAACGGTATCACATAATACGAAAGAGGGTTACACGAGCCTAGAGCCCTCAGTTGCTTGAAGAAATCAAAACAAACGTGGTCCTTTGGGTGAAAAAATAGGTCAAAATTACAAATGGTTCAATTGGTGTAAATTTATTTTTGTGAGTATTTAATTTTGTAACTTTCAGACAGTTCTCCTAGCTCTGTTCTTTACCGCTATTAGAACAAAAAAAATATATAGAATAAACTGCCATTTTGTCCCTGAGGTTTGGGCAGTTTTGCCATTTTAGTCTAAATCTTAAACCTTTTGCATCTAGGTCCCTGTGGTTTCAGTTTTATTGCCATTTTAGTCCAAAAGTAAAATCAGCTCAAATTCCCTAAATTAAATCATGATGTTTTGTCTTTTTACTCAGGGGTAATTTGGTCATTATAATTTTATTATAACTCATTATTAATTAAAATAATAAAACTAAATAATCCCTTATCACCTTCCCCAAAACATCTTCTCCAAACTCTTCTCTGCTCAAGAACCGGCGTTCCCGCCTTCCACTGGCCAGTAAGATTCAATACCTCATCAGTGCTCCGTTTCTACTTCGAAACCTCACTGGAGCTCTGTTTCTGTTCAGAACGTTCCAGAAGGTATGTTTTCTAACACATCGATTTCTGACGATGAATACGAAGAAGATTCATCTAAATCGTCAACAAACAGCTTCTGTAACGCATTCATTTCACGATTTTCACCAGTTTTCGTTTTAATTTCACGATTTTCACAGCTTCCCCTCCACCACCGTACACCAACACCACCGTACACCCACCACCACCACCACCGTCTCCCCTCTACCATCGTACACCCACGCCACTGTACACCTACACCACCGTCTCCCCTCCACCACCAAACACCCACACCACCGTCTCCCCTCCACCACCACCGATCTTGCTGCGACCACCTCAACACCATTCATCAAAACCAGCCACCACCACCGAACTTGTTGTGCCGTTTCTTAGAGAGACAGAGAAAGATGAGAGGGATGAGGGAAGGGATACGGTTTGGGTGGTGTGTGGTAGGATTTTTTAGGTAAAGAGAAAGAAGATGGGTGGGATCTGTGTTATGTTTTGAGAAGCTGGAGTGTTTGGAGAACATTAGGGTTCGGTGTTGGGGAAGATGAATATCTGCTGCTTTTATATGGGGATTATTTAGTTTTATTATTTTAATTAATAACGAGTTATAATAAAATTATAATGACCAAATTACCCCTGAGGAAAAAGACAAAACATCAGGATTTAATTTGAGGAATTTGAGCTGATTTCACTTTTCGACCAAAATGACAACAAAACTGAAACCACAAGGACCTAAATACAAAAGGTTTGAGATTTGGACTAAAGTGGCAAAACTGCCCAAACCTCAGGGACCAAAATGACAGTTGACATATAGGGTCGGGATTTAGAGAAAACGGTGAAAAGTGTGAGAATGGTGAGAACGCTTATCGATCGTCCGATCAAAACAATCTATGGACTAGATTGGCGCGGTGGCGTTTTCGTAAACAACATCAATTTTGTTACGTGGACGCGCTTCATTAATGGTAAAAGGGTCTTTTGACTTCTCCACACAAAACGCCATCTTATGAAATATAACGCCAAAAACAAAAATCACAGACCATTCCCAGTAAAAACGCCATTATATATAAAACGCCAAACTTAATTAGAGTAAAATCCCGCCTAAAAAAAAAACGCCAAAAAAATCCTATATATACGACATATCAGACCTTCAATTAAAAACACACATAAAAACCCAAACGCCATATTTCATATATCCCATTCTCATTAGAAAGGCCAAAAAACCAAAACATCAAATACTTTCTAACCAAAACGTTTTTTTGAAATTCAGTTTGGTTGTCTGTAAGATTTCGCTCAATGAAATGGACAAAATCCTTAAGTGAGGATGTTGTCCATTTCATTTAGTAAAATGTTATTGACTAATCCTCAACTTCCATCCAATTTATAATGCCAAAATATACAAAAACATTGTTGAGCTTTGTTGTCAATAAAGTTTAGCTGTATGGGGTGGACAACATTGTCAGTTATCTTTCTTAACCGATGATTAACAATGTTGTCCATCTCATACAACAAAACATTATTGATTTTAGCATGATCAAATTTTGAGGTTTAAGGTGTTCTTATTTCGTGGCGTTCTTTTTATCAGTAAAACGCCAAAAAAGTTAAAAAAATCAAACATCGTTCATTAGGAAATTCAAGATTGTTGGCTGAAGGGTCTAAACTCAATAACATTTTGTTGTATGAGATGGAAAAATCTTCAAGAAAAAGATGCTGATGTCAGACTGTGTGCTTCCAAACAGCCACACAAAAAACTACTTGAAAAACAAAAAAACAAAATAAATCATACGAAAGTCGAACCAGCCAGTTAACATGATTCAAAAAATAAGAAAGAGACTGATGACAGTGAAGATTTGGAAGATCAATTGTTTATGTATTCTTTTTTTTATTTTTCTTTTCCGTTGATTGTTATATAATAAAAACGCCAAAACAGCCAAAATGCTTGTTTAAACGCCAAACTATAATAAAATTACTTTGAAAAATTATTATAAAAAACCAAAAAATAAAAATAAAAAAAAGGCAAACTTGAAAATGTAACTAGAAACAGAAAATACAAATCAGTAATACTGAAGATAGGAAAAATTTATTATATTAGAATCTAAAACGCCAAACTTGAAAGATGAGACGTGTTACAGACTTCAGAGATAAAGGTTATCAAAAACAATAATTACAAACAGTAACTGAAAAGACGAATACTTTATTATAATAATGCACCGCCTAACTTAGGCGCTAAAAAGACATCATATAAAATGATAGGACTCAGCAACTTCCATTTGATCAAACAAAAAAAAAACAAACAAACGCCAATACTACTAAATACCACTCACTGAAAAACGCCAAAATAAAAAAACTCAAAGATTGCTAATATGCTTTCTTGGATATTCAGAATTGTTCTTCGTGAAGTTTAACTGAATGAAATATTATCAGAAGGGAGTAACTCAGAAAGATTTTGCTGCATGAGATGGACAAAAATTCAAGAAAAAGATACAGATGCCAGTCATATGGCATTTTGTATTTTTTGTTCTTAAAGAAAGTTTGGATGACGAGAAGAGATCAATGACACTGAGGAGTGGGTTGATTATAAAGATGAAGATCAAGATAAAGAAAAAGCGAAAAACCCACTCACACGTCATAGATCTATGTCCCCAAATATTCACAAAAAAGCCAGTTCAACAGACGAGCAGGCAAAATAATCAAACCAATGGGTTTGTTAAGTTTTACATAAAACGCCATATATTTGGTGACAGTTCTAGTACTATTAAAGAAGAGAGAGGCTGATGACACTAAAGATTGGGAAGAGAGATTCGATTAGGATTTTTAATTTATTTTCTTCACTTGTATTTTTTTTCCTGTGGTTGAAATATAATCTAACAATAGTAAAACGCCAAGATAACATAAATGCCAAAATGCTTATAAAAAATAATAGAACAATGGGGCATCTTGTTTAAAACGCCTTGGAAAACGCCATTCAGATAGATTTCCTAACCCCCTGGGGTTCCAATGGCATACGATTTGAATAAACGCCATAAACGCCAAAATGTTAATACAATGAAACCATTAAAACGCCATTAAATATTGAATTTGGTTAACGTCAAAAATCTTAAACCACAAAAATTAAAACAATATTGGGAAAAGCGGGACTAGAAAAGCAGAAGATGAAAGGACAAAAAAGCCCCTCCGCCCTTTTCTAAGCGGCGTGACACGTGTTGGGCCAGGAAGCGTTCTCACCGTTCTCACACTTTTGAGCGTTTTCTCCTGATCCCGTTTCTATCTATATATATATATATATATATATATATAGGGGAAGGTTCATTGGGGAACACTAAAAAAGTAGGGAACAGCGGGGAACCGACTCAAACGAACTCCAATTGGACTCATTCCAGCGGCGTTGGAACCGGCTCGTCGAACCCTAAGTAAGATCTCTTAACCCTAAATCCTAACTCCTAAACTCTAAACCCTAAAGTTAAAAAATAAGGCTAAAACCTAAGCTAAACTGTAAAATCTAAACTATAAACCATAAAAGCTAAACCCTAAAGGCTAAACCTAAAGCTAAACCCTAAAGATAAACCCTAAAGCTAAACCCTAAACCCTAAGGCTAAAACCTAAAAGTCAAACCCTAATATTATGGGACAAAGATCCGTTAGGAACCACCCTTTATTGCGAGAACCGCGAGAACCAATGTGAACACAACCAAAAATGCCTAAAAATAGCTAAAAAACACACAATTTTTTTTTAATATTTTTTATGTTAAAATCGCTAGTTTTAGTAGAAAATTTTTTTTTTTAATTTTTTTTTGCTACTAAAAGTAGCGATTTTAACATAAAAAATATTAAAAAAAAAAATTTTTAGATTTTTTTAGATATTTTTTAGATTTTTTTAGGTTTTTTTGAGGGTTTAGTTTTTAGCATTTTAGCTTGGGGGAGGGGGGGTTTAGGTTTTTGAGGGGTGGGGGATGGGGGTTTAGGTTTTTTTTTTTTTTTGGGGGGGGGGGGGGGGAGGGGGTGGGGGTTAGGTTTTTTTAGCTATTTTAGGTTGTGTTCACATTGGTTCTCGCGGTTCTCGCAATAAAGGTGGTTCTCGCATGAACTTTACCCTATATATATATATATATACGTATATATATATATACGTATATATATATATATAGGGGACCGCTAAAATGAAAACCACCTCCAGTTGTAAGAACCATGAGAACTACACCGTACGGGGCGAGTTGGACCAAAAAAATTTTTCATAAACGTAGATGCGTGTGTTATAAACACATTTATAAAAAAAAATTCAAAAAAAAATGTCGTGTGTGTAGTTTTGAGCACCACAAGTTTGTGTTTACGGGTACCGCTTTAAATAAAATTTACGGTACCCGTAAACACAAACTTGTGGTGCTCAAAACTACTCACACCTCATTTTTTTTTGATTTTTTTTTTTTTTTTTTACAAATGTGTTTATAATACACGCATCTACGTTTATGAAAAAAAAATTTGTTCCAACTCGTCCAGGATCAAAAAGTTCTCATTGTTCTTACAATTGGAGATGGTTTTCATTTTAGCGGTACCCTATATATATATACATACTGAAATATTCAATAAAAGTAAAGTAGCCTAGAATTTATTGAAAATTGCAATCACATCCGAACATTGCACGTGAAGGTTTTGCGGTTATATCCAAGAATTAAATACTGAATATTGCTTTATACTTACCTCTGATTTAATATGAGATAGTGATGCTTCTTTCAACTTTTAGCATTCATACATTCTTGTGTTATCTATGCACTGCCTTATCTTATATCATAAATATTTTGTAACTCAATAATTCAAATATGAAATTCTTCTTTTGTATACTCTTTCAATAAAAAAATAAAAAAAAAATAAAAAATTAACAACTGCGTCTATTGCTCTAAGGATCAAAACAAAGGTCTTTGTCTTTACCGTCCATAAAAGTTATCTTCTCTACCGATTATAACTAGTCAATCATACTTATATTTAAAAAGTTGATGTTTTATAGAAAATCAGCGAATTTAATTTTGATGACAGAAGGTAAACGGAACCTCTTAACCTCACTTGGTTCCGCCCCTGATGATCCCATCCACTTAAAAGACTATTTATTGCATAAGTTCATGTTGAATTGTTAAGTTTTTTTTGGTTGGAATGGGATAATATTTGTTTTAATATATAAACAACCTTAATATATACTCGTTCACTGGCGAAGCTTGAAAATTTCTACCGGGGGTTCGGAAGTCACCGGATCTAATATTTCGGGGGTCGAAAACGTATATACCTAAAAAATTGTATACGAAACGTACATACATAACAATACTGAGCGAAAAGTTCGGGGTCCCCCCCCCCCCCTTCCGGCCCCTTGAAAGTTGCGCCCCTGTACCCCGCTAATTTTTCGGTTGGCGAAAGACAGAATGGTAACTGTGAAAGATTGTTACAAGATGTGAACTGGAACACAGTAAAAGAAGCATTACTAAGTGCAGGCGAGAACAGGGCTTCAAAGAACAAAAAAAAAAGTAATTTATGTAGTGTATTCGCAAACATTTTGGAGCATTTAGATCGTAAAAAACGGAAAGACTTTCAAAGATAAGGCAATCAACACCTACAAAATATTTGAAGAGATAAAGGAAAGGTTGTACGAATGCCTAACAAATAGATCAACCATCTTGGGCGTATCATGGAGTGATTGGTGACAGTTTAGTTTAAACTCTTAAAATTGTTGTTGTATGTTTTGTGTAAATGGTTTTCTGTAATGGCCAAGTCCAACGTAGGCGCTATTGATGAAAAAGTTACTGAGGTGGCATGGGGACGACGCCCTATATAGAGTATGGCAGTTTTCATAAACGAAAAAAGAATCTATTTCTCTAACACTTTAATTAACTTTAATATATTTATAAAATTGCTATTATCTTAATTTCAGCCATTAATCAAACAAAAACAGAGAATATGATTTCTTAAATTGAGGGTTTTCTCATGAACCTTAGCTATCATATATACATATACATATACATTAATAATAGATTATATTATTATATTTGTATTAAATAGAGATAGGATCCTTGTAATTATCTCTTTCCTAATTTATGTGATTGTAATCCTGTATATATTTCAATTGTATCAATGAAAGGAAATCACTTTGAACCATAACATTCTTCATGGTATCAAGAGCTTAACCCTAAACCTAAACCTAATCCTTCTTCTTCTTTTTTTCGCCCCCCACCCCCTCATCCTCCCTCGTAATCGGCCAATCTACTACATCGGCTGATCATGTCTTCCTCAACCATCCATCCTCCTGTCACGGTTAATAATATCAAGAACTCCATCCCGCTGATTCTTGATAGTCAAACCGAACACTACAACACATGGGCTGAATTGTTCGTTCTTCACTGTAAAGCCTATGATGTCTTCGACCACTTGCAACCTCGCGACACCGGTACCTCCTCCTCTACCGAAACAGACAAAGACAAAGCCAAATAAACCGCTCCCAAACATACCTATCTTGAGTCATGGGAACGTATAGATTCCATTGTTCTTCAGTGGATATACGGTACCATATCTCAGGATCTCATGCACACACATGATTACCAACACCACCGCATACGACGCTTGGTGTCGACTTAAAAATCTTTTTCTTGACAACCAAGCGGCTCGTACCATCACCATCCAAAATAAATTTTTCAACACGCGACTTGAACAATTCTCCACTATGGCCGAATACTGTCAACACATGAAGCTGCTTTATGATCAACTCATAAGTCTCGGGTCCACCGTCTCCGAAAACCAACTGGTACTTCAGATCCTCACCGGCTTAACGGATCAGTATGAGAGCATCTCTCTCATACTTTAGCAAACACTACCTCTTCCGGATTTTTACAATACTCGGTCGCGTTTATGCCAAGTTGAAGACCGAAAGACTGCACAAGCAAAACTCTCGGCCCAATCGGCCGGTACTGCACTTCACACCACTGCCGAACCCACCAGCCGTCAACCCACTGAAACCCGAACCTATCAACGGTCCGGCAACATTGCCACCACCGATCGGGGACGCGACCGTGGCCGGGGCCGAGGCCGTGGTCGCGGTCGTTCTTCTTACGGTCGGGGTCGGTATCCATAGCAGCCATCATACTACCCTTCATATTATTGGCCTTCACCTCCTTGGGCTACTAACTCACAACAGCAACAATCCCAAAATTGGGCCCAATGGACACCACCCCCATGTCCATACCCCTCACATCCCTCACCTCCTCAAACGGCCCAACCCCAGTCATCGGCCCAAGGCATCTTAGGCCCAAAACCCACCACTCCAACATCCGCACAGACATACTCAACTGGCTATTCTCCAACGGATATCGCTCAAGCACTGTATAACTTGGCTCTTCAGAACAATGATTCATCATGGACCATGGACACGGGCGCCTCAGGTACAATGTCTCCTCAATTTGATAAGTTTTCGTCTATTTTTAATTCTGGCATTATTCGTAACATTATTGTTGGCAATGGTAAAACTATTCCGGTTCTTGGACAAGGCAACATAACACTTCCACCACCCTTTCCCTCTTTTAAACTTAACAATGTCCTTTATGCTCCCAATCTTGTTAAAAACCTTATATCTGTTTGTCGTTTTACCACTGACAACCAATTATCTGTTGAATTTGACCCTTATGGTTTTACTGTGAAGGACCTTCGGACCAAGAAACCTATCCTACGGTGCAATAGTTCGGGGGATCTTTACACTCTCAGTCCATCCAACATCACTACTCTTCACACTGCTTCCACTTATGCAGCTATTTCTCAAGACATTTGGCATCAAAGACTTGGTCACCCTGGCCCAGCTATCTTGCAAAACTTAAAAACTTCTAATTCTATTTATTGTGGTTCTTTAAATAATAAAGTTTGCACTGCTTGTATTTTTGGAAAACATACTCGACTTCCGTTTGTTGCTTCTAATTCCAGTACTTTTCAACCATTTGATATCATTCATAGTGATGTTTGGACATCTCCCATCCTCTCTAATGGGGGACACCGTTATTATGTTTTATTTTTGGATGACTATACCAATTTTCTATGGACTTACCCTATCGCTCACAAATCCGATGTTTTTGCTATGTTTACAAAATTCAACACTTTTATCCAAACACAATTTGGCACAAAAATAAAGCAATTTCAATGTGACAATGGACGTGAATATGTCAATCACCAATTCCATAACTTTTGCTCCTTAAATGGCATGCACTTTCGTTTTTCTTACCCACACACCTCATCCCAAAATGGCAAAGCGGAACGTAAAATCCGCACCATTAACAACCTTATGCGTACCATAATGGCCCACTCTTCGACCCCAAACATTTATTGGCACCATGCACTTGAAACTACAACTTATCTATTAAACATTATTCCAACTAAAATACATCAATTTCAAACACCCACTCAACGTCTATACCATTGCATGCCCACTTACGACCATCTCCGCGTGTTCGGGTGATATGCTATCCGCTTATCCCGAACACGACTATCCACAAACTTGCTTATCGTTCCTACCCATGTGTATTTCTTGGCTATCCGTCCAACCATCGAGGATATAAATGCCTTGACCTCAAGTCCCGCACCATCACAATAAATCGACACGTGCTTTTTGATGAAAACATATTCCCTTTTGCCAAAACTCATAAACAAACACCTTCTACATATCACTTTCTTGATAATTCTGTTTATCCCTACCAGCTTATACCCCATACCATCCAAACCCCACCTCTCGGCCCAACTTCTCCACCGCCCACCACTCCGCCCAACTCCCCTACTACACAGCCCAATAACCCTCCCTTTTCTCCATTACCCAACACCGCCCCAGAGGACCAACACCCAACACCTGTTCTCGGCCCACACCATCTCTCGGCCCAGCCCCACACTACCTCCCCTTTATCACCAATAAGCCCAAATGACCCAACTTCTAGCCCAACCGTGTCACAGTCAACGGCTCACACCCATTCCTTACCCACCACAGCCGGCACCGGCCCCACTACCTCTGTTCACAGCCCAATCCCGATCCCCCACCTCCCCCACCATCTTGCACCATGCAAACTCGTGCAATGTCCGGTATATCAAAACCCAAACACATTTTCAACCTCTCCACTGCAACCGTTGTTCCTATTCCCACCAATCCCAAAGTTGCCTTGTCTAACCCGGAATGGTTTAACGCCATGCAAAGCGAATTTAATGCCTTAATTAAAAACAAGACTTGGGAACTTGTCCCGAGACATTCGGATATGCATATTATTCGGAGCATGTGGCTATTTCGCCACAAATACAGATCGGATGGTTCGTTAGAGAGGTACAAGGCACGACGAGTGTGCGATGGGAGAAATCAGGAGGTTGGTATTGATTGTGGGGAGACGTTTAGCCCGGTTGTTAAACCGGCTACTATTCGGACAGTTCTAACATTGGCATTATCAAAGTCTTGGCCCATTCACCAATTGGATGTCACCAATGCTTTCCTACATGGAAATCTCACTGAGACCGTGTATATGTATCAACCCATGGGTTTTCGGCACAGAGACTATCCTGATCACGTTTGTCGTCTCAAGAAATCACTTTACGGTCTCAAACAAGCTCCGAGGGCGTGGTACCAACGCTTCACTGATTTCGTAACCTCTATGGGATTTCTACAGAGTCGCTGTGATAACTCTCTTTTTACATATCATCACGGGGGTGATGTTGCATACTTATTAATTTACGTCGATGATATTATCCTCACTACTTCATCCGATTCTCTTCGTTTGAAGCTTATGGGCAGCCTTGCGGCTGAATTTGCAATGAAAGATCTTGGACCTCTCAGCTATTTCTTGGGTATTACGGTCACTCGCACTGGTCATCAACTGTTTCTTTCACAACAGTCTTATGCTCTTGACATTGTCAATCGCGCGGGTATGGATACATGCAATCCTGTCGCTACCCCAGTGGACACCAAACCAAAACTCGGGGCAACCTCTAGTGAACCATTTGATAACCCCACCTTATACCGTAGCCTAGCCGGTGCGCTTCAGTATCTCACGTTTACTAGACCTGACATCAGTTATGCAGTTCAACAAATCTGCATTCACATGCATAATCCCAGCTCCGAACACTGGAACGCACTCAAGCGTATTATACGTTACATTCGCGGCACAGCTTCTTACGGTCTTACCCTCTCTCCTTGTGCCGACATTTCTCTTCGGGCTTACACAGATGCAGACTGGGCTGGGTGTCCGGACACTAGACGGTCCACCTCAGGTTATTGTGTTTACATGGGACAAAATCTTTTATCCTGGTCCTCCAAGCGACAGTCTACTATTTCTCGCTCCAGTGCTGAAGCGGAATACCGTGCGGTTGCCAACGTAGTTGCGGAAATTTGTTGGATTCGTAATCTCCTTCTCGAGTTACGTCGGCCCGTATCCACAGCCACCTTAGTTTATTGTGATAATATTAGTGCAATCTATCTATCCACTAATCCTGTTCAACATCAACGCACTAAACACATTGAGATTGATATGCATTTCGTACGGGAGCATGTTCAACGAGGTACGATTCGCATTCTTCATACCCCGACTCGTCTTCAGATTGCTGATATCTTTACCAAAGGCCTACCACGAGTGCTTTTCGATGATTTCCGCTCCAGTCTCAACATTCGTCCACCTCTTGCTTCGACTGCGGGGGTGTAATAGATTATATTATTATATTTGTATTAAATAGAGATAGGATCCTTGTAATTATCTCTTTCCTAATTTATGTGATTGTAATCCTGTATATATTTCAATTGTATCAATGAAAGGAAATCACTTTGAACCATAACATTCTTCAATTAATATAATATTACAA
Source organism: Helianthus tuberosus (assembly GCA_030545235.1). Lineage (NCBI taxonomy): Eukaryota > Viridiplantae > Streptophyta > Magnoliopsida > Asterales > Asteraceae > Helianthus > Helianthus tuberosus. The sequence continues at coordinate 45,663 of JARYGA010005683.1, forward strand.
TTAGCAAATTACATTTTACTAAAAAAGATCAAAAAATTAACAATCGATTGTGACCTACAAAAATATACAACTACACAAATCGGTCGCACTAGCATTCAAAAAAATAAATAAAAAATACGGTCTGTACAAAATTATATATTACTACATTCAAAAGCTTGTCTAGTTCCACCCTTTATTGGCCCTTTTTTATTTACCTTTTTTTCTTTTTTGTGTATCGTTATCACTTAATTTTAAGCATTGACATTTATAATTCTACAACTTTCTAAATATGTTATAATCAATTTTACGTGCTTATTTTTATGTACGTGTTCGTTTATGTGCTTATTTTTATGTACGTGTTCGTTAGTGACGTCTCTGAGAATTCATGTACCATGTTCGAACTCGAAAAATGTGCCGTTATGCCTTAACGATAAACAATGCAATTACGAAAAAATGAGAAAATTATAGTATTCAAATGAGTTACGGTATAGTGTAATACCTACTAAAACTAATAGCTAACCAATGATTCGTGCATCCCTCCTTGCATTATTCATAGCAAGTTGGTGGATCGACTCTTCACAATTTATATTATCTAAGACTTCGTTTTCAATTATAGTAATGGGCTCAATTAACATAGTGGGCTAAATTCTAAAGTCTAAACCATAAAAAATGATTTGTAAATGAACCTTATTTGAAATTGGTATGGGTTTACTATTTTTAAAAAATTAACATATACATATCGAATTTTTTTTAAACCATATGCCCTGCGAAATCATGGGCGTTATGCGGAAGTCTCCCCGCACACCATCAAAGCCTCCCCTGGTGTTCGTATAAATTTAAGTTTCGACGTAGTTTTTTTTTTTTTTTTTTTTTTTTTTTTTTTTTTTTTTTGGGAAATGAGTAGAGTCATATATAATACATTTTCGTGCTTATTTTTATATACATTTTTAGTTGATCTACGTTTTGACATAAATTTTGTTCAAAAGAGAGTTGGGTCAAATATAATACGTTTTCATTAGACAGTATAAATTCGAGTTACTTTACGTTTTGACGCCACCGCAACGTGTTGTACCATTCTTTAACTTAAAAAACATAATTTACTTGTGTGCTTATTTCTATGTACTTGTTAGTATTAATTCAAGTTGGTTAATGTTTCAACGCAAATTTCTTTCGCAAATAAGTCGGGTCAAATATAATACATTTTCGTGCTTATGTTTTTGTACGTTTTCAGTTGTTCTACGTTTTTACGAATATTTTGTTCGAAACGAGTCATGCCAAATATAATACGTTTTCACTAGACAGTATAAATTCGAGTTACTTTACGTTTCAACACCGCTAAAACATGCAAAAAACTTTACGAGTTATAAACACTTAAGCAAAAACGATCACATATCACCACCATATTTTTTCAATATATAAATAAAAATTAGAAAAAAATATCACAAAATTGTTATAATTTATTAAAACATTATATTATATTATATCATATACATAATAGAGCATGTGAAAGAATAGTGCCACACAATTGGAACTTCGTTATTGAGACACATCATCAAGTAGGGGTCTTCAAAAAATCCGAAAACCGAACCAAATCTGAAACTGGAGTCGATTTAGGACCCGCACGTTATGTTAAACCTGTCAAACGGGAAAAAAATAGACGATGTAAAAACATTCACACACACACACACACGCACATTGCGTCGTGTTAACTCGCAAAATTTAGAACGAAACGTAAAAACGTTAAACCAAAGACGCACGTTGCGATGTGTTAAGTCACAAAATTTCGAACCAAGCATAAAACGAAAAAAATTCGCGGAAAATGAAAACTATAAAGGACAAAGTTGAAAGTAAAAAAAGTTGCGAGTATAGATTGCAAAAGATAAAAAGTTTTGGGTTAAAAGTAAAAAAAAAAACAAATAGTTTTGGGTTAAAAGTAATTTATGAAATACTTTTTGGTGAAAAGTAAAAAAAATCAATTTTTTTTTTGGAAAACCCCTGTTAGGATCTGAGTTTCAATTGATTGTGTTTTACGTTTGATAATAATGAAGATGAACAAGTAATTGCAGCGGAATGTAAATGAAAACAAACTTTCACACACAATCAAATAGGAGAAATGCTTTCAACACACATTTTAACATAGAACCGAATGATTAAATTTATTTCAAGATTCAATTACAATGCATGCATGTATCACAAACTCCCCCTCAGCCTGAGCTCACAGTGATTGTTCGTACAAGAAGACAAGTGGTGAAAGAGCTAATAGAACAGTACAGGGTACTGTTCTATTTATAGGCATGAGCAAACCACTGAAGCATCTTGGCTGACGTTACCATGAAAGTGACATCTAACCTCCTAACAACCTGAAACTACTGATCTAATACAAGCACTGTTTAGCTAACTATTGATTACAATACATTACAAAGGAAAGACTAAACTACTGCTTTCTCCTTCCACTGTTGAGACTCCAACAGTACTTTGTTTCTTCAGCAGTGCTTGATCCATAACAGTAGATTGATCATCAGGGCTTTAGTCTTCATCAGTCTTTATAATTGATCAGTTGTTTGTAGAACAGCAGTTGTATATGGACAGTAGATAAGGCCATCAGTTATTAGAATCACTTTCAAGGGGAGAGACTTGTATACAGCAACTGCTTATTCTGGATCCACTGCTCTGATCCAGTTTTGGCTTTAATCAACTGTTCCTCTGGTAGGGTTCAATCCCAACAATCTCCCCCCTGGAACAGATGATGCCAAAACTCTTCATTATTAAGGATCTTTATTGGCTCATCAACAATTCCCTGACTTGACCTTTGACTTGTAATTCAAAGTCTAAGGAATCTGTGTCATCCTCATCCCTGCACAGTGGAAGATCAAGGAGATCTTGCAGATCTTCAACACCCAGGCCCAGTGCTTGTTCCCTTGATATTTTCTTCACTTCACCACTAGACTTGATCAGAGTCAATACGTGGGTCTGTTTGTCAGATGTCCACTTTAGTACTTTTGAGTCCAGTGGGTTTCTTGGGAGAGGCTTTATTGAAGATGAGTTTGGTGATGGTGGCCTGGTGATGACTGGCTGAGCAGTCCTTTGAGCTTGAGCAAGTTTAGCATTTTCAGCCATCATCTGCTTAATGACTGATTTTATAATATCATCACTAGCAGCTACATCCTCTGGTGTTTCTGCTTCCATATGTTTTTGTTTCCTTCTTTGATAAAGGATGGCACCAAGTGGAGCAGTGGCTTTCCTGACTTGCAGTTTTTGTGGTCTTGTTGAAACCTCTGCTTCAGGGTAAACTGGTTTTTGTGGAACACTTGGATTCTTCTTTCTTAACTCTTCCAACTTTTGGTAAGAGGCCACCACTTTTTCTTCTTTCCACCTTGTCACCTGATTTCTTGAACCAAAGTTAGCAGTAATAAGTTCCTCTTTCATTCTTTTCAGTTTTAACACTTTATCAGGCACATTTTTCTTGTAATTTTCCCAAACAGGAGGAGTATGTTTAACCTTTTCTTTGTTCATCTTTTCAATTCTTTCCAACTCTTCTTTGAGTTCACCCACTGTCCATTCTTTATATTAAGCTTTGTCACCCTTGTACCTTTTGAAGGCCATGATGTGCTCAATGTAATCTTTTCTTAAGGTTTCATCATATCTTTATGAAAGTTGCTGACAGAGATTCTATGAAAACCTTTCCAAAGTACTGACTTGAGTAAGCAGGAATTGATAGTATCTTTGGATTTCCTTGTCAGATTTACCCTTTGAGTTTCTTTTGGAGATATCCTCTGCTTGTTAACCTTTCAATTTCAAGTATTCTTCAATATTGTTAGGTCTTGGATATCCTTGAATAGATGGCAAGCTCCTTTTATCAGGATCATCTTCTGAATAAAAAGATTTGATCTCTTCTCTGACAGCTGCAAGTTCTAAAGGATATTGGACAGCTGCAGATACAATAGCAGTGTTTGGGTTAAAGACTTGTGCTGAAGAAAGTGGAACAGGGTTTGGAATAGTAACAAGTGACAATGGTTTTGAAGATGCTGGTGGAGGTGAAGAATCTTCATCTTCTAGGATTATCCTTCTCCCTTTTGGTTTAGGAGAGGCTGGTGGTGTTTTA